>CM068584.1:34273179-34285667 GCA_035048485.1 Pteria penguin
ATAGCAACTACAATACAAAAAAAATGTGTGACGTATTTGTAGGTTTCTATTAAGGGAGGTTTTACAAAGATAAATAATGTTCATAGAAAGGCACTTGAATATCTTAATTTCATTACATTGTTTATTATCAAACCAATGGCGTGGTAGTCAAAAATGCACCTAATATTAATCGGATATCAGCAAAGCAGACACCATCATGTCCCGTGTTGTTCCTACTTCTACCTAAAGCTTAAAAGGCGTAAGCATCTTCTATTTGGTTTGTCGCCACTATCATTTATTCTTCAAGGATTATTCACTTATATAGTGAAAACACTAAAGGCACATGTTGCATCTGATTTGTTTTAGACAATTATAGGTACGGGTACGTGACATTGCTTTCTAGATACCTAAGGCATACCATCAAAGTTGCTGATTATTTGCATTGTTCATTTATTCGAATATAAATCTCCATCACTGATAAAAATTCATTGAATGATAATCATGTTTGTCAAGATACAATATCTCTTCCGACGCATATTTTCAATTAAGTGCATATCGAAACAATTTTAACAAAAGAGCATACCTGTGAAAATGTAAAAACGTTGTTACATCATGTTAATATGAGTCGTGAATGTGGAAAATACTGCACACTAAAGTTTAATAGATTTCTACAGTTCACTATCTTGACATACTAAAGAAATAAAGATCAAGTGTACAGCGTTATTCCTCTCAAAGATTAATTTGTTTATCTTGCGATAGGAAACTCTAAACTTGGAATCCCAGATGAGTTTTGTCATTTATATCTTTTTATTGAGAGAGAGAGGGGGCAGAAAAATACAAAGAATTATGTCGGTAGACTTTGGCTTGCAAAAACACTATTCTCTACAAATGTCAAAATACGAAAGTAACTGATGTTACATGATTATGGTACTAACAATAATGTACCACAGTGGACATTCATAAACCTCTCAAAATTCAGAGGTGAGACCAGGAGCTGAGGAGGAGTAAGCATCTCCTGAATGGCAAGCTACACCCGCCATGAATGTCCTTACATGCAGTAGAAACAAACATAACTCAGCATTGTTTATATAAATGAATGTGAACCAACACTGTAGAAAGTGTCACGGCCAGATGACCAGGCGTAAGGATATAATAACACTTAAATCAGACCCTCCTCGAGGAACACATTTGCTGCTAATTATTCCTGTTTTAACGTGAAAAACGCCCTATAACTGAGAGTCGCCAAATGCAACATACTTTCAGTGTACCTTACACGTCTACAATTGGTTTCATATTACTTCGGGAACATCTTGTCTATCACCAATCGTACACATTTATTAACCTTTCATGTACTCTGCACCATTCGATTTGGATTAAATTAAATACGAATCGCACATCCATTTTCGAGAACAAATCAAGATTCAAATCGTTTTGAATTCCAATGCCATTGAAAAAAATAGAACACTTTATTGCAGTTATAATGTTACTTATTAAGCTGACCATACTAAATAACCATCTCAACTTTTTTTACCATACTTGATTTGACATAATACGTGTAGTACTTTGTCGTTATAGGGATCTACTACAATGTCAGATTCCTCTTTCAAGACTATTAACCGATATTTTAGGACCTGGTCATATTAAATAACCATCTTAACTCTTTGACTATACTTGATTTGAAATAATACATGTATATACAGATATTTGTTCACCTGCGTTTCCGACACCGGAATTTCAGGCAGACAACATTTCTTGCCTTGAATGGGGGATTTGACTTCATGTTCCTGTCTCCTTCGCATGTTCATGCGTGTATATTTATGTTTTTACCTCCTCGATTTGAAAGGTTATTGCAAGACTTTTGCATGCAACCAGGGGACGCTTCCTCCTCCCGGGCATCTGGTCTCGCCTCGATTTTATTGGGGTTCGCATTTGTCTGAATATGACACTAAACACGATATTGTCCCCTTTATTCCATGGATTATGAGATATGGTTTACCCCTCGGTACTTCTTCATATTTCTTCATATTTTGAAGTAGCATGCATAAATACAATATAATACGAAGTTGGTTATTACAATAGACCACATACTACTATTCTGTTGTGTATATTTGTATCTTTCGTCACGAAAAGGCCACCAACCAAACAGTGCGCAACACAAATAAACAAAAGTTGAACAAACAATTATTTTACATGTAATAGTTACTTAAATATTGTAATATGACCAGTTATGACATATATCATGATGTACAATTAGTATCGTGTGTTCATTTGTACTTGTAACAAACCCCACCCTCCCCATGCAAATGTGAAAAGGCAAATGAGATATAGATTAATTGAAAACTTACGATTTTCAGATTTTACTATCCTTTCTCCAAATTACAAGAGTCAAATTCCAATACACCACAACGGACCGCACATTTGGAAAGCATACTATTATTTATACATATATTCTTTACTGTTGACAAATACACATCAGTTTACAAATCCGTTTGTTGACATATCTTTTGGAGTCTTCGAATAAGTAACATACAAACCGGAAATGGTTTTGATTGAAGACGAACTCTTCAGAATAGATTCTGTTTACGATCCTACACAGTGGGTGCATACTGAATAATGTTACTGTAATGTATAAGAGTCATTGAACGAAAAATAATCAGGGACGAATAAAGCGATTTTGAATGAAAAAACAAAAGAGGAGGGCGTGTTACCGATCTAAAGTATAATGTGGTAACTTTAGAGCCATGAAAAGGGCTTATCATTTATATTGCCAGTAAAGGATTCTATGACTAAGGATGTGTGGGGAGTGGGGTTCTTATCATCCGTATCATCCATGATCCTTTCGCTGTATCCGCCAACGTAGAACCATCCAGATTAATTACTTTTTTGATTTGAAAAGGGAGGGGGTATTTTTATAGTATTGGACTAGCCTTTTCATTACGTATGTCCACACTCCAATACAGACATATTAGACAAAGAAGCGTAACATCTAAATTGTGAGAGAAGAAAAAATCGGCGCCAGACAAAAAGGTTCCAGTCTCAAAATTAATTCAAAATGTCATTGTGTGTAAATATTTCCGAAAGGGTGGGGTTTTTTCGTCCCAAGTACCCCACCCATAATTCTGGCATCTGGATTGACAAAGGTACTATTTCATTTTATTTTATTTTATGTAGAATTTGTAGATTTCATGTAGATGTACATTTTTCATCGATAATAGTACGGAATCAGAAAACTACATGACACTTTTGTGTTAATTTATGTTATTTTTGACGCACTAGTCTGTTGTTAAAATATATTCAAGAACTGTTATATTGTTATCCTATCAACCAGCGTTTTTTGAAACACGAATGTCCCAGCGGAAAATAAAACACTGCTACAGGTCACATTATGACGCTTATTGTTGATTTTTGGTAACTGTAACAACATTCTATTGAACGTTATCAGGCGCTGCGGAATTACGGAAGCACACATAGACGGAGGGACCGACCAAACGCTTTTTGCTCAAAATCTCTTAGTTCGGTGCAAAAAAGGGGAGGGTTAAGAGAAATTAAAATCAAATATTAATTAGAAATGATAAAAATGTTGTTCGTTTATAACTATTCGACTTCACCTGGGTCCCATTTATAATATTAAACAAAACCGTGCTGAACTTCCAACCCTTCCACCACTCTTAGCCGAAAAAAGAAAGAATAGATGAAAAGAAAATAAAAGTATGTTGTTTGAAGACCTGACGGTTTTTTTTTTTTCTTCTCTCCATTATTTTTGTCTCTTATAACATACAAATGTAAATTGATTCATCGATTTTTGTTTAACGTCACACCTCGAATATTTCACGTATATGGTGATGGCATCTGCCTGATGCGGGGCATACAAATTTTGACCTTTGCATCGGACTCACCTGAAGCAGTGAGGGATCTTTAACGTGCCACGCATACCACGACTTGGGGCCTCGGTTTTTACTGTCTCATCCGACAGACAGGACACCGGCATGACCAGGGCGGGACTCGAACCCTATCAGGAGTTGAGCGCGATAACACTAGGCCACATCGGCTTCATACAAATGTAAAAAAAAAAAACACATGTAACTGAAGTCAAGAAATTGTCCGTGGGAATGTTATATACTAATTCTGAATTTCATTTTATTTATGAGGTTAGGAAAAGGAGAAAGGATGAGGGAAGGGTGGGATGCAGGGGAGATATGTAAATTTGGGGGAGTAAAATTGGGCGAATGCCACCAGAGTAGATTATGGAAGACGGGGTTAGAAGATAAGGCGAGAAGCAAGAATGTTTAGTATGAAATTCCCCTGTCTCTCATTTACACTGCGGTGGAACACATGCATGTTTACATTATAAATGTAAATTTGCAACCGTATTGTATAATACCAGTTAAAACTGATATAATCGACACATTACTAAATTGTATTAAAAGAATTTAATATATATATATATATATAAATGTAAATAAATGAAATCATCTAGTGCTGCAAATGTTGAATATTGATGTACTATGCGTAGTGAGGATACAGGTTTTCATGCGTTATGTACAGCCATGTTCACCATCCGTGTGGGCAGCCGCCAATTATATGTCACGGTCTGTTGATTTGACATTCCTTTTATATGGCGAGCGAGAACATTTGGGTCAGATGTATTTAGTATTCATAAAATATACGGGAGCGAGATTCACCTAGGTCGACCTCACTCCGGAAAAAAAATCGAAATATCTCGGCCTTTTATTGTGAGAGGCCAGCTTTACTATTCTTTTAAATGATTTTTCAAAGTAAAACTACTAGGCGTATGTACACATCATTATTAAATCTTAATGAATACTAATATCTTAAATATTTTAAACTTTATTCTCAGGATAATTACGTGTGCAAGAGTGGTATTATATAAAAGATATATTTAAGTTTTGAATTTTGCGAACTGTAGGTAGAAAAAATGCATCGTGACATGATGAGAAACCAGTAATAAAATCATAAGATTTTGACGAGAAAGATTTTAATTAGGATAAAGTGTTTTAATGCTCCGAGATATCATTCTTAAGGTAATGTGCTACCGATTATGAATGCTTTTGTTTCCATTTGTGTGTAGGAGTATTTTATTACAAACATGTATACATTTAAACTATGAATTACTATATTGCTACTTAGATTACAATGAAGTGTCCTCGAACTCTAATTTTCTCACACGACATACTCAAACCGCTATTACAGTGCAAACGTGGCTGTTGAATAATGTCTTATGTGATCTGAACCATGCACGATAGTAGTGCACCTATAAATAGTAGTCATGAACAAAGAAGAATTAGACAGGTCCTGATAATGCTTTACGAGAGCATTACTTTTCAGCTTTCAGTGATCTGATTAACGTTTACAGCCTTTTATGATAAAGTAATTATATTATGTTACTTTTAACATTCTGAACAACTTCACAGATGTTTAGAATACATTACGATTCTATATACTAGAGAGAACTTGGAAGAAAAGTCCGGTTTTATCAAACTGTAGACCTTCATATCTGTAAAGCTTTTTTTCAAATTCTATGAAAGATTATCATATTAAATGCCTATTGTGGAAAGGTTTTTCTCGGGATTGTCTGATAAAAGACATTTTAATACTTACTTTACTTGGGAGTTTACGGAAAATATAACTGATATGGCGTAAAAAAAATTATTTACCTTTGCGCAAACGTACTGCTTTGATGTTTGTTTTAATTGTGACGTCGTACAATGCGCTATGATCATTCACGTAGAGGCGTAGTATTGATAGCCATTGCATGTAGCGATTTTTTCATCTACATTGCTACTAAAGAAAAAAGAGGAGTTACCGGCTCAGTTATGTGGCAGAAGTCACCATGGAGCTATACAATAACAACAAATAACTCAAAATGCTATGTTCATGCTTTTTCTACTACAATATTCTCATTGTAGATTTAAAGCTATGTTCCCGATTACTGAATTAAACGATATCTAAAGCATAGAACATGACGATGGTATGAAGTATTTCAAGTTAACTAGTTTCATCCTTCAAATACTACCCAACTACATTTAACCCAACATTCTGTCTGTAATATATTCCTTTACTTAAAATTCAGTCAAAAAATTCTCATATCGGGAAAACACTTTTGTATTGCTGTTTCTTTAATCCTTAAAATGCGTGTTATACATACATTTGTACGCTTTATAGGAAGACTTTAAATGTCTCACAAATACAAACTTTTATATTATGGGCTATTTTGCCCTCAACGGCTATACCTCGTTTGCGGTAATGTGGCATAAATCAAAGCTCATTCCGAAAATCTAATTATAGTTGATGTTATCTAGGACCATCGCATAATTTCCATTTTCTGTCAATAATGTTTACCATATTTGCACCTTATACCACGATACTATGTACGCAAGACGACTTTTCCCTATCCTTAACCCAGTTTTATAAAATAGATGTCAGACAATACATATGTGTATCGATGCGTTTGCTTTATATGCGCATTTTTACAACGTATATCTCTTCACTGATGCTTAATGCCGAAAATCAATAAATCGAAAGTATAAAATATTTGAAAAGCATGCTCATTACAAAAATTGAGTTAAAGGTAAGGATCAAAGAACAGATATAAGGGCAGAGATATACATGAGAGATATACTTTTTAGTTTATATATAATATGTACAAACTTCTTTTTACAGCAAGTTTGAAGTATATATTTCGTGTTATTGCTGGGATATTGAAATAATAGTTGAGGATATCCTCGGAAACAAACAGTCCACCAGCGGCAGTATCGACACATCGGTAATAATACCTATCATAACATATGTGCGGATATCAATTTGGTACACGATATATCAAACTATAGACTTTGACATCTGCCAAGAAGTTCCATTTCTTAAGAAAACAAATAGTAAACATTTTATCATATTAAATTGCGAATGTAGGTGCAGGGTTTCCTGCTTTTCCATCCTTAGATACATGCCGACACTTTGTTCGTCAAATATTATTAATTGACCCCCATTTTCTTCTTAAGTTTCAGATGTCATTAGGCAAAATATGCTTTGAATTGACCATCTTTCTTTCCCACCTATCTTTACAATTATTGAGAAATATTTAGGGTAACCACATTGCCGACCCCAGACGTCATGTACGGTTCCGATTTTTTATCGTTGATCGTTGCTATTTGTTGAGTATTGTATTACGTGCAATTGAATCCCTGTTTATAAAGATGACAAAGGCAAGATCGATATTGATGAAATAAAGGGATATGAGACAATTGTCTGGGGTATTTTTTCACATGGTGTGTGTTACAACTTATTGTGTTTGTGATGGATCTGGAATTATTAGTTACTACTAACATTAGGTACTTGCATACAGAATATAGTCTTAGAAGTTGCCTCTCCTTTGTGATGTTTCGTTTCCGAGTGCATTTTAGCGGAATCACTCTTCTTAGATAGCACGTCTTCAATATAGGCGCTAAGGCGGATTTCGTCATGATAAACACTACGTGTAACGTCTGCTTCACTTTTTTTTTAAAGTATTAGTTTCTTCTGTGGAACTTTTGTGGAAATGGATAACATTTACTTAAGATATGCGTTCCATTTTCATGATAAATACACATAAAAGAACTTTGTAAATGTGTGGAGTCCTGTGTTAAGACAGCATCAGGTTTCTCAATTTTCGCAGTGTTTGTACTCTGTATCCTGTTGTTAGCCTTATTGTGTATTCTTCTTCACAAATTAAAACGCTGGATCCTTTTTCATGTCAGCGAGGAATTTCACAAAGAACGAAAAAAAAAAAAAAAAAAAACCAGGTATATCACCCCATGTTGTAGTTGATACTTTCTGGCTTCCGTAGTTCATCTTTCCTTCAGTTTCCGAGGTAATTCCACAACCAGCTCATTAATACCCGTTTTAGGGTCATATAATACAAAGAGAGAACTAAATTTTGGTTGCATCTTAATCAATGCAATTTTGGAAGCCATGTATAAAAGTTACAACAAAGGGTACTTGTCCAAAGGAAATATCAGGAAAGTCCATTATCTTCTTTCTAAGATGATTTTCATGTACCCCAAATCTTTTTTAAAGTCTTTCCTATATTTTGATTATGGTCAAGGTAGGATCACTAGAATTGCATGATTTCATAGTTTTGGCTTGTATACGTAATTCGGAGCCACGATTTTGATACAATTTATATATGCTAACATATTTCGAATCCAGATGGTGTGATAAACATTATACGAATCTGTAAACTTCTTATAACATCGTTCCATTCACTAATTATCTGTTATGTGCTATGTTGTTCAAAAAGATTTGAAATTCCTAAGTTGCTGTCGCAGCCCTTGTTCCTCCTGTTTGAAGAATTTTAGGAGTCAGAACTAAGAGACAGGAAGAGGTTAAGGACTTTTTTCTTCTATAAAAAGCATAGAGGGGCTCCAAATATGGTGACAAGTGATAGATAATGTCAAGGTCATACTGAAAATGCAAAATCGTTCTTTGATTTTCAGTAAATCATAACTTGTCAGTGTCAGAAACATTCCTGAAAAAATAAATGAAATGAAGAATCCACACACACATACCGAACAAAACACGACATGACCTTTCAACTCCCACAAAAAATTTCAAAAATGTCAACATTGACGAAGACATCGCTCTTCCTTGAATCAGCATACTTACGCATATGAAGTGTTTTGTGTACCAAGGGTACTATATCGACAATGCATCTTTAAAAAAAGAAAACATTTGCAGTCAAACAAAAAAAAAAAAAAACAAAAACAAAAACAAAACAAAAGAAAAACAAAAACCAAAAAAGAAAAACCCGAAATATCTTTTATTTGCAATCGGCTAATAGAACAAATGTCTATAACTCTTAACACCATGAGCATAATCAATTAAATCTTTATTATAAACAGAAACGAACAATGCCATTTCATCATTATATCTTTTATATTTATAATTATTTTTTTTTATTTTATTGTACATCACCTTGTTGACTTCTGCCTTATAGCTAAGTCAGATGTCTTTCCCTTTCCTTTCATCATCATCATCATCATCATCATAAATAAGCATATATCACTTTTGTAAGAAGGAAAACAATGTTATTCAGAGTATGGAACCCATGATTTATTAATACATGTAATTCGCATTATCAATTACTTCTGACGATACTCGTCCTGTACTCATATATACTCTTCACAAAATACAAACAAACCTTAATATCTATTCCATGACATTTCCTGAATTAATGTTGAAATATGACATAGCCAGAAATATCTTCGAACATGTGATGAACAGTTATCTGAGAAATTTTGCGATTAAACGTGTATAGGCCTCTGTTACCCCTGGAATACAAAGATAGCGGCTTTTATCTGACCGTGTCCCTTGATTATACGACTTGTAAACTGAGTGGAAGTGTTGGCCTCTAACCGATTGCTCCACAATCGAAATCTTATTTTGTGCATGTCCATGACAACTTTTCCATTAAATTCAATCTTCTGTTTTTGTTGCTTACAAGAATGTGCTTTCTTTTCCAATTTTTATTACTGACTCTATGTTCAATGAATTAAACAAATAAAATTTTGTAAGAATATTTATGATTTCTTATTTCAGTCCTGAGTCATAAGCGCGCCAGGGACAAAAATGGATATTGATGGGTGGCTGGAACTGAGATTAGGTCCCAATGAGGTCCTTAATTCAAGGAAGCCACACCTACACACATTGCAAGAAATGTAAAAAACAGTACCAACAACACAATACAACACAGTACAATGCAATCAACCAGCACTGGTATTCACCCAGTGGTAATAATTGTTATAAGAGCATATATACATGTAATAATTCATTGTACCTAGGCGATTTCGATAAATTCTCTAAGTATGAAGATCAAGGCTAAATCGTTGGATAACCAAAATACTTTAAAAACATACTATTTATCAAATTGATCTTGATCTAAAATAAAACTCCATAACTAATTTAAGGTTAAAAGTGTGTATGGCGGATATACTCTTTATTTAATACTTAGTTTCACAATGATTTGCTACCTGTTTTATCAGTAAATTGTGAAGTATATATTTCGAGCCATTCATCACGTTCTGCATAGATGATGCCTCTGAAATATTTAATAACCAGGAACGGTATTGATTCGTCAGAAATAATAAAAAAGAGATATATATACATATTAGTTGCAGTTGTGATTCAATACTGTTTTACAAAGTCATAATCATATATATAGCACTTCCAATGGAAAATCAATTTTGAATATTGTTGTGCAACAAAAGAATTGCGAAACACATTGTTAGTCACTGCACGAATTTAAATTGATCAATAAATCCATCTTCGTTGCACAAAATACAAAATACGAAAGTTTACATTTTGTTATATAATATTTCCATTGACAAAGCAGTTTGTAGAAAGGTCCTATGTCCATCCGAGGCTTGTTGCTGCGTTCTGAGAGAATGACATATGAAATCTTATACCACTGCAAATTTCAGTATCGTCTGCACGTAAAAGATCCCCTACTGCTTTAGGCTCGTCTGGTGCATAGGTCTTCATTGCTTTGTTATGAACCAAGTGCAAAATTCAAGGGACAAACAAACATTTTCAATAATGAATATTGATTATAAACAGAAAAATATTCCCGTTTTTCAAAGATGTGATCAACCCAACAAATTTAAAATTCTATTGCAGCATGGTAATATAAAACAGTGAATTGAATATTGTTAATCGGTCAACCGTCCATACTCTTCACATGGCAGTTTTATTACATTTGATTCACTATGAGACAAGGATACTGGAATTAGTGAAATACGGAACAACATATATGAACTTAGTGAATGAATTAATGTGGTACATTTGCTTAAATGTATCTGATATAAATGAATATATTATACTTTGTTTTGGATACATACAACAGAACGAAAAGTTCAATCAGAAATATTGTACCTCCGTGGCTTTACTATATTCATGGAGAATGGCCATCTTCCATCTGTTATTCTGAAATAATAACTATACATAAGTATATATACTTATAAAATGTATACCTTGTAAATCTTTGTATTTGTTTAACATTTACCACTTTAAAGAAGTAAAGAATGCCCAAGTTAAACACATTTACATAACAACAAGCGTTTTAAAGGGATTAGCTTGTAAATTTGCAATTACCCAGACATGTATATAAAACAGTGAATGAAATAATGTGGTACATTTACTTAAATGTATCTGATATAAATGAATATATCATACTTTTTTGAAGCATACAACAGAACGAAAAGTTCAATCAGAAATATTGTACCTCCGTGGCTTCACTTTTTTCATGAAGAATGGTCATCTGCCATCTGTCATTCTGAAATAATAACTATACATAACTATATATACTTATAATGTGTATACCTTGTAAATCATTGTATTTAACATTTATCACTTTAAAGAAGTAAAGAATGCCCAAGTAAAACACATTTACATAACAACAAGCGTTTTAAAGGCATTAGCTTGTAAATTTGCATTTACCCAGGCGTGTATATAAAACAGTGAACATACCACATTTTAATTCCAGAATTTTAACAACTCCGTTATCACATCCAATCCACAGTGTGTCCTCGTAAATTGCCACTGATCTCGGACAATGCAGACCTTCAGCTCCGGTCATTAGATACTGTATGAACTGCCCGTCCAAATTCAGCATATGGATTTCATTGTTCTTTAGGTCAGATAGTATAATGTGGCCATGCCGGTCACAGCAAACATCACCTGCGACTAATTTCTCCTTCATCGAAGGCTGACCCGTATAAGTGAATCGGAACTTTTCCTCACTGGTGATCACTACCAATCTACTCCGCTGATCCCTGTCTACAATGTCCACTACACACAGGTCATTGTTAATATTTCTGGCTATTCTGTAAGGATTAATAAACAACTTTCTTCCCAGATGATCCTTCTTGTACATTGTATGCATATCTCCAGATATTGTCATTATTTTCACTTTTCCTTCACTCTCTGGGGAGATTTCATATGGATAGGAATCGCATACTCCTACCAGCATCCTACCATCACTTGACAAGCATAATGCACGAGGACGTGATTTTTCGGGACGAGAACATACGAGAGTTGAGTCGCCGGAAGGGGAAATGCGACGAATAACCTTTTTTATGAAATCAGTTACAATAATATCTTTGTTCCAGAAAACAAAGTCTGAAAAATCACTCACGGTTTTTCTCGAATCCCGGTATTCTCCAGCTTTGTTTACAAAATGGACCTCTTCCTCAGTACCACAATGAATCCAGGCCTCCTTTGTTGTAACTGGTACTATATGAAACACGCTACTATTTCCATAAGTGACAGTTGTAACGTCCGTTACCGTCATTTTTGGGGATTTCGCAATATGGCCAAACATCTCCTGTATTTGTTTTACATCGATCCTGCCCTCTTTGAATTCTACGTTTTTGGGACGAAAGCTTAGTTGAAGTTTCTGAGCATGGAATTCTTCACTTTTTTCCATGACTGTTTTGTCATCAGCTGTAAGTACAACAAGT
>CM068584.1:34286167-34496615 GCA_035048485.1 Pteria penguin
CCTTGTCTCGCTTATTGATAAAGCTAGAGGTATGAAATTTGGTAGCATAAAAAGAATTGCAAATATCTACCGACTGACAAAAGGGAATTGGCAAGGTGCCAAATTCCTGAAAATGACGTCATACTTTTCTAAATGACGTCATAACTCCCTTATTTTTCATCGTATCGGAATCGGGGAATTGTTGCAATCGATTCTGCGTGAAAAAGTAGTTAAAGGAAAAGGCCTGGTCTCAGATTTTCGATATATATTACCGTTTTCGAGATATTTGCGGTCAAAGTTCAGTGTATGGCCTTTCCTGAAAATACAATTTAAAACTTCAGGTACCTGTGTCTCGCTTATTGATAAAGCTAGAGGTATGAAATTTGGTAGCATAACAGAGAATGCAAATATCTACCGACTGACAAAAGGGAATTGGCAAGGTGCCAAATTCCTGAAAATGACGTCATACTTTTCTAATTGACGTCATAACTCCCTTATTTTTCATCGTATCGAATCGGGGATTGTTGCAATCGATTCTGCGTGAAAATTATATATGCATAACATTGCCATCAAATTCTCAAACTCTTACCGTTTTACGAGTTATGTAGGTTCAACACAACGACAACCCCCTTTAAAGTGATGCTTTCAACGTCACATAAAGTTTCATTAATGTTTAATGAAAATGGTGTCAGCGCTAAATCTCGCTTATTAAAGAAGGTAGAGAATGTGAAAATTGGTAGCATGAATATATGATGGAATCCTACCGACTCTTTACTTGGAAATTTCATCATTTCGGCTATTCATTCTCACAGACACATACTACCTTTTAATGAAATAATTTTTAGTAATTTTCGACGTTTTAAGATAATTACGTAAGATTTTAATAATTTTTCGATTTTCGCGTATGAATGCTTTTAGAATATAATGGTAGAATCTCTCAAATTTTCAACTGTTATGTTCTCTAGGTTCATATCTTTAGCACTTTCATCGGCCGAAATTATCTATCTCTTTTAGTTTGGGCCTCCTATTTCAATTTAAAGTTTTTTAAAAATTACGTAATGTTCAAAACTGTCCCTATTTTTAGTCTTTTTTAGTTTCCAAAGACATTACGAAACGATTTTCCGTAACGATTTATACTATGAAACATGTTTCCCGGTATTTGAAAGTGAGCAATTTAAAGATATTTATTTTATAATAAAAATATCTTACTTGCGTAAACTTTCAAGTATTTTTTATTTCGTCGTATGATACAAATTATAAAAACAAGAGTTTGAGGAAAGCATTTTGATTTCGAATTCTTAAACAAAAATCAAATTTTGGGGCACTCTCAACCGATGAACAACGCAAATAAACATATCTTCAGAAGCGCGGTCAATTTGCCTTGCTTAAATACCTTGCACGACACCGCTGTGATATAGGACTTCTTCCATGGACAAGGCGCAGTAACTCGCCGATTAATTCAATCGCGATTTAAAGTGCTTTTTTTCCTATAAAATAGAGTTTTGAGAAAGTATTATGCAATCGAATTTCTTAAACAAAAAAAACCCCAAAAAATAAAAAAACCAACCCCCCCCCCCCCAAAAAAAAAAAATAACCAAAAAAAAAAATAAAAAAGAAAAAAAAAAAGCAAATTTACATTCTACGAGCTAACTGCTGAACAAGGCTATAAAGAAATCTTCGTCCGGGCGTCGGCATTAACACATTAGTAGAAGCGCGGTGAATTTGCCTTGCCTTAATAACCATCGCAATGCGCCGCTGTTTATACAGGACTGCAACGGTGTGTGAATTAATCGCCAGTTTACAGTGCTTTACCTGTGGAAAACGAGACATTGTCCAAGTCTTTCTTTGTATATTGGGGAAAGCGGCCATTACTAAAGGCCATCGCGAGGAGAATTTGTTTTATTCCTGCAGAGTGGGCGATTCAAGGTCAAACATCTGTACACGCGAAATAACTTGCGTAAGTTCACTCGCGAGGGAGAATTGTTTATTCCGATCCAGCAGAGAAGCGATTCAAGGTCAAACATCTGTACACGCGAAATACCGGTTGCGTAAGTTAATAAATAAACACACATAAAGCGGGCAGTAAGGACTGAAGATGTAGGTTACAACGTGCAAGATTGTACTAAGTGTTGAATTGTCCTACCATGTTTCTTGTTTCAAAAATATGGTCAAGGAGTGAGTCGATATTGTGCGATGTAGGCTTCCAGTATAATGTGTATAATGTAAGTCGCGCCGTTTACCTACAATTTCTTGCAAGTTAGATTGCGACAAATGTGGATACCATCACTAAAGATCAGATATCTGGGAATCGTGAAAAAAGAATTTTGTATTAAGAGTAGGAGATCTCAGCTTCGCTGCTGTTCGACTTTAACTCTTGTGAAACCTACTCGTTGCTTTAGCTAATCGAGCTCGTGTTTTCTAGTTTAAGGGTGTTTCCACAAGTTTCACTTGTGAAACTCCTTTTATAAATTCTTAACTGTCTTTTCTTATTATTTAGGTTTCACAAGTTTCACTTGTGAAACCTTTTATTATTCTAAACTGTCTTTTCTTATTAGGTTTCCCACAAAGTTTTTTTTCCCACACTTGTGAAAACCTTTTTATTATTCAAACTCTGTCTTTTCTTATTATTATTAAGGTTTCACAAGTTTCACATTGTGAAACCTTTTATTATTCCTAACTGTCTTTTCTTATTATTATTATTATTATTATCATCCGTTTTTTTTTTTTGTGACTGGCTCAGAAATCACTCATTATTTAAAGATATTACTATTATTCTGTTTTTCAGTGTTCGATTCGAAATAAAATTTTCAAAGATTGAATTTTTTTAATTTTCTAAATTAACCCCGGGCTTATAAGCCGCGCAGCGCCACCCTACGACGCCAAAATTTTTTGAATCGCTATATCTTCTTTATTATTTGTCCGATTGGAATGAAATTTTCAGCATTCGATTCAGAAAAGGAGATGCAAGATTTTATGTCACTGCGTCAATTTCGTAGCTCTACCCCGAAAAAGTTGACCTTGACCCGATTGTTTTCATTTCAAAAAAAATATTTCAAATCTTAGAATTTTAGACAGTAGGATGATATAAGGATTTTAATTGGTCTGATTTGGAATATGAAAAATTTTTGAAATCGGACCCATAAATAAAGTCACAATGAGCGTGGGAAAATTCTCGCTATGGACGTCATCAAAGCTAATTAAATATTCATACGTTAATATCTCTCTTATTAAATGAGATATCGGCATGAAATTTTATATCTAAACATGTTTCCACATTCTTAATCTACCTCTAGAATGAAAATGGCATGCTGCCAATATTTTTGAAATTATTGAAAATTTTCGAATCAAATCTTGTTTATGGCAAGGTCTAGACGCCGACTTTATTTGCAGTCGGATTTTGATCGGGTTTCTTCCATTCGAATAGAGCGTTCAACATACCTACCATTAAAGTGTTCTCAGATTTTTCGCTAACTCTTAACGGTTCTCTCGAAGTTTATTTGCGTTTTGAACACGACAACCCCCTTTAAAAGTGATGTTTGTGAACGTCATCAACACTCATCTAATTATTCATGAAATGTTTTCCGCCTATAGCTCGCTTATTGAGGAAGTATAGAGGTGTTGAAATTTGGTAGCATGATAGAGATTGAGAAATATCTGACCGACTGACACGAGGAATTTGGCATGGAGCCAAATTCCTGAAAATGACGTCATACTTTGTAAATGACGTCATATCTCCCTTATTTTTCATCGGATCGAGGCGGGGACGGTTGTAATCGATTCTGCGTGAAAAAGTAAAAAATGGTAAAATATCCAGCAACAAGAAGTTTCGATATCTCTTACCGTTTTCGAGATATTTGCGGTCAAAGTTCAGTGTTTGGCCTTTCCTGAAAATACAATTTAAAACTTCAGGTACCTGTGTCTCGCTTATTGATAAAGCAAGAGGTATGAAATTTGGTAGCATAAAAGAGAATGCAAATATCTACCGACTGACAAAAGGGAATTGGCAAGGTGCCAAATTCCTGAAAATGACGTCATACTTTTCTAAATGACGTCATAACTCCCTTATTTTTCATCGTATCGAATCGGGGATTGTTGCAATCGATTCTGCGTGAAAAAGTAGTTAAAGGAGAAAGGTCTGGTCTCTAGATTTTCGATATCTCTTACCGTTTTCGGAGATATTTTGCGGTCAAAAGTTTCAGTGTTTGGGCCTTTCCTGAAAATAACCAATTTAATAAACTTCAGGTACCTGTGTCTCGCTTATTGATAAAGCTAGAGGTATGGAAATTTGGTAGTCAATAAAAGAGAATGCAAATATCTACCGACTGACAAAAGGGAATTGGCAAGTGTGCCAAATTCCTTGAAAATGACGTCATACTTTTCTCTAAATGACGTCATAACTCCCCTTTATTTTTTCAATCGATCGAATCGTGGATTGTTGCAATCGATTCTTGCGTGAAAAAAGTAGTTAAAGGAGAAAGGTCTGGTCTCAGATTTTCGATATCTCTTACCGTTTTCACCGAGGAATATTTGCGGTCAAAAGTGTCAGTGTTTGGCCTTTCCTGAAAATACAATTTAAAACATCAGGTAACCTGTGTCCTCCGCGTATTGAATAAAGCTAGAAGGTATGAAATTTTGGTAGCATAAAAGAGAATGCAAATATCAATCCGACTGACAAAAGGTAATTGGTCATGGTACCAAATTCCCCTGAAAATGACGGTCAATACTTTGTAAATGAACGTCATAAACTCCATTAATTTTCATCTTAATCGAATCGGGGATTGTTGCAATCCGATTCTGGCGCGAAATTTTATAATGCACTAACATTGCCATCAAATTTTCGCTAAAACTCGTCTTACCGTTTATCGTTTTATTTTTAGGTTTTAAACACGACAACCCCCTTTAAAGTGATGCTTTCAGACCGTCACATAAAAGTTCATTAAATGTTTAATGAAATGGTTTTCCAGCTAAAGCTCGCCTATTAAAGAAGGTAGAGATGTGATAATTGGTCAGCATGATAGGGAATGAGGGTATCTTTTTACCTACCGACTCTTTACTTTTGAAATTTCATCTTTCGGCTATTCATTCTCACAGACACATACTCCCCGTTTTAATTGAAAAAATTTTTCGAAATATACGACGTTTTAAGAGAATTACGTAAGAGTTTAATATTTTTTCGATTTTCGCGTATGTAGCTTTTAGTTTTAATGGTAGATCTCTCCAAATTTTCACTGTATAATGTTTTTCTCTAGGTTCAAATCTTTAGTAACTTTCATTCGGCCGATATTATCTATCTCTTTTTAGTTTGGCCCTCTATTTCAATTTTAAAGTTATTTAAAAATTACGTAATTTCCAAAACTGTCTTATTTTTAGTCTTTTAGTTTCCAAAACATTACGAAACGGATTTTCCGTAACGATTTTTAACTAATGAAACAATGTTTCCCGGTAATTTGAAAGTGAGCAATTTTAAAGATTTTTTTATAAAAAATATCTTACTTGCGTAACTTTCAAGTATTTTTTATTCGTCGTATGAACAAATTATAAAAACAAGAGTTTGAGAAAGCATTTTGATTTCGATTTCTTAAACAAAAATCAAATTTTGGGCACTCTACTGATGAACAACGCAATAAACATATCTTCAGAAGCGCGGTCACTTTGCCTTGCTTAATACCATTGCACACGACAACCCGCTGTGTATATAGGACTTCTTTCCCATGGACAAGGCGCAGTACCTCGCGAGTAATTCAATCGCGATTTAAAGTGCTTTCTATAAAATAGAGTTTGAGAAAGTATTATGCATTCGAATTCTTAACCAAAAAAAAAACCAAAAAATAAAAAAACCAACCCCCCGCCCCCCCCCCCCCCCCCCAAAAAAAAAAAAAAACAAAAAAAAAAAAAAAAAAAGAAAACAAGAGCCCCCAAGTGGGGCCTATATGGCACTCACCGGAGTACCTTAGATGATCAGTCCATGCATGAAGGAAAGAAATCTTCGTTTATTTTTGCATTAATGTGACATAAGTCAAACACAGATGTTGAAAATATGTCAAATTTATATTTCATGGCTAGAATAAAAAACAACACTTCTTTTTGCACATCCATTCAACAGTGATTTGATATTAAGCATTTCCTTTGTCTCTGCTAGAAGTCAATCAATTCAGAGCAACAAGTTAGATCATTTTCTTTAGGGTTGGGCCTTTTGTTGACTGATTTCACCAAGTCTGGGTCATGAATCAACAAGTTTTGTTTCAAATATTGTCCAGATCATAACTTAAAATTGCCTAATTTCATATGTTGAGTGTTGAGAATACATTCAACTTATTTAGATGTGTAAAGAAAATGAAAAAAAAAAATTCTCCATATTTCAATTACCCAGTGGTATATAAACCAATTGTGAGAACTGCTTTTTAGACATGGTGGCAATTATCCTGATTAACCAATTATGGATAAAAATTTACCAAATTGATAGAGGACCTTTAGTACTCTCACATGTATTCCCTTGTTTCATTAAAAATCTTTCATGTGGTATAACACAGCAGACGATGAAAAATGTGATTCAATTGTTCCTATACACTCTCATTTGGAAGTCTTAAAAAATTCATAGAAAATCCAAAATTTGAGATATTGACAAAATTCTTTTCAAAGTAGACAATCCTTACCAAAAATTATGATCATACCAATAGTCCCATAAGAAAATCATCATTATCAGTTAGACTAGGTAATATGACACTTTTTGTTCTTCTGTAAATGCATTGAATCACCAAGTTCAAAGAAAATGTTCGAAAAGAAAAATTTCTAAAATTTGATTTTGTAATAGGAACCAAAATGACAAGTAAACGTCTTCACTCATCCCTCTTAGATCATTTCAATGCATTCGGTTTGTCTCTGTATACAGCCCGTATGAAAAAGAATATTGTTAAAGGAGGGAACTAACTCTTTTGTGACCCTACTTTTGACTATGTGGTGGTGCCTCAACAGCAGACACAAACCCCCCACCTGTAAAGAGGTCTGGACGAAAACAACAGAATTTGAAGAGGAATTCAAATAAGTGACATTATATTCTATCAAGAATTATTAAAATCCTTCAAACGGTTTTTTGTAGAAAAAAGTTTGAAAAATGTGAAAAATGGTCCACCCCCCCCCCCCCTTTTTTTTTTTTGGAAGTCTTAAACGTAAAATTCCTAATTCATTCATGTGTTGAGTGTTGGAGAAATACCATCTAAAAACTTATTTAGATGTGTAAAAAAAAAAAAAAAAATTTTTTTGAACCACGAGCTGGAATTTGATCCGCTACTCTCTATAAATTCAATTACCAAGTGGTATATGTACCATTTGTTGAGACCTACTTTTTTAGACATGGTTGGCATTATGCTGTTTAAACCAATTTGGATGAAATTTACCACATTGATAGAGGGACTTTTACATACGTTCATACATATATTCCATGTATTTTCATTAAAATCTTTCAATGTGGTTTCGTAGAAAAAGTTGAAAATGTGAAAAATGGCGCAACCCCCCCCTTTTCTCTGTGGAAGTCTTAAAAAAATAGAAAAAAATTCCCATCAAAAAAAAAATTCCAAAAATTTGAGATAATGACAAAATTCTTTTTCCACAATAATATTCCTTACCACAACTTATGATCAAAATAGTCATTAAGAAATTCATCAATTATCAATTAACCTGAAAAACATGACAACTTTTCTTCATTGAAATACTAAGTCCCAGAAACGACGTACAAAAAAAGCGTAAATTTCTATTTGACCGGATCTTAACCCCGAACAACAAAGTTTTTTAACCAACCCATCTTCTAGATTTGTGTGAAATGCAATTAGTTACCTCCCCATCTTATGTACTCTGGTTCTGAGAAGTAAGATGTTTTTGAAAGAGGGGTACCCTTTTGGGCACTTTTGGTCCCGCGCATGGAATCCACCCCTGAGGGAATCTGGATCCCGAACACCCAATTTTAGTAGGGGAACCTTGAGTACATCATTTACACCAAAGTTTTTTGATCTCAAATCTGCCAATGTAGTTTTCCAGAGAAAGAAGTCGAAAATGTGAAAAAGTTAACGACGGACGTACGACGAACGACGACGACGACGAGACGCCGACGACGACGACGACGACGGACGACGGACGGCGGCACTATGACTCATAGCTCACTTGAGCCTTTGGCTCAGGTGAGCTAAAAAAAAAAGCAAATTTAACATTCTACGAGCTACTGCTGAACAAGGCTATAAAGAAATCTTCTCCGAGCGTCGGCATTACACATTAGAGAAAGCGCGGTGAATTTGCCTTGCTTAACAATACCCTCGCACTGCGCCGCTGTTTATACAGGACTTCAAACGTGGTGTGAATTAAATCGCCATTTTACAGTGCTTTACCTGTGGAATACGAGAACATTGTCAAGTCCTTTCTTTTTGTATATTGGGAAAGCGGCATTACTAAAGGCCATCGCGAGGAGAATTGTTGTTATTCTTCAGCAGAGTGGCGATTCAAGGCTCAAACATCTGTACACGACTGACGCGAAATAACTTGCGTAAGTTCATCGTCTACGAAGGAGAGAATTGTTTATTCCCGCAGAGAAGCGATTCAAGGTCAAACATCTGTACACGCGAAAATACCTTGCGTAAGTTAATAAATAAACAAACATAAAGCGGAGCAGTAAGAGACTGAAGATGGTAGGTTACAACGTGCAGATTGTAATATGTGTGTTTGTCCTACATGTTTCTTGTTTAAAATATATGGGTCAAGAGTAGTCCGATATTGTGCGATGTAGGCTTTCAGTAATTACATGTGTATAGATGTAAGTCTCCGGTTACCCTACTACAAGTTTCTGCAAGTAGATTGCGCAATGTGGATACCATCACTAAAGATCAGATATCTGGATCGTGAAAAAAGAATTTTGTATTAGAGTAGGAGATCGACCAGCGTCGCTGCTTCGACCTTTAACTTGTGTACCCTACTGGTTGCTTTACCAACGAGCTCGTTTATAGTTATTATTATTAATCATCATCCGTATTTTTATTTGTGACGGCTCAGAAATCACTCATTATTAAAGATATTACTATTCTGTTTTTCAGTGTTCGATTCGAAATTAAATTTCAAGATTTGATTTTTTTTAATTTTCCTAAAATTTAACCGCTTATAAGCGCGCAGCGCCACCTACGACGCCAAAAAAATTTTGAATCGCTATATCTTCCTTATTATTTGTCCGATTGTGAATGAAATTTTCAGCATTCGATTCAGAAAAGGAGATGCAAGAATTTTATGTCACTGCGTCAATTTCGTAGCTTCTAACCCCGAAAAAGTTGAACCTTGACCCGATTGTTTTCATTTCTAAAAAAATATTTCAATCTTAGAATTTTAGATAGTAGGATGAAAGATTTTTTAAATGGTCTGATTTGGAATATGAAAAATTTTGAAATCGGACCATAAATAAAGGTCAAACAATTGAGCGTGGGAAAATTCGCTATGACGTCATCAAAGCTAATTAAATATTCATACGTTAATATCTCTCTTATTAAATGACATATCAATACATGAAAATTTTATATCTAAAACATGTTTCCACATTTCTTAATCTACCTCTAGAATGAAAATGGCATGCTGCCAATATTTTTGAAATTATTGAAAATAATCGAATCAAATCTTTTGGCACGGTCTAGCGACTTTATATGCAGTCGGATTTTTGATCGGTTTCTTCCATTCGATAGAGCGTTTCAACATACCTACCCAGTAAAGTGTTTCTCAGATTTTCGCTAACTCTTAACGGTTCTCGAGTTATTTGCGGTTTTGAATAACACGACAAACCCCCTTTAAAGTGATGTTTGTGACGTCATCAACACTCATTAATTATTCATGAAATGTTTTCGCCTATAGCTCGCTTATTGAGGAAGATAGAGGTGTGAAATTTGGTAGCATGATAGAGATTGAGAATATCTACCGACTGACAAGAGGAATTTGTCATGGAGCCAAATTCCTGAAAATGACGTCATACTTTGTAAATGACGTCATATCTCCCTTATTTTTCATCGGATCGAGGCGGGGACGGTTGGAATCGATTCTGCGTGAAAAAGTAAAAATGGTAAATACCAGCAACAGAATTTCGGATATCTCTTACCGTTTTTTTCGAGAATATTTGCGGTCCAAAGTTCAGTGTTTGGCCTTTCCTGAAAATACAATTTAAAACACTCAGGTACCTTGTGGTCCTCGCTTATTGATAAAGCTAGAGGTATGAAATTTGGTAAGCATAAAAGAGAATGCCATATCTACCGACTGAACAAAAGGGAATTGGCAAGGTGCCAAATTCCTGAAAATGACGTCATACTTTTCTAAATGACGTCATAACTCCCTTATTTTTCATCGTATCGAATCGGGGATTGTTGCAATCGATTCTGCGTGAAAAAGTAGTTAAAGGAAAAAGGTCTGGTCTCAGATTTTCGATATCTCTTACCGTTTTCGAGATATTTGCGGTCAAAGTTCAGTGGTTGGCCTTTCCTGAAAATACAATATAAAACTTCAGGTACCTGTGTCTCGCTTATTGATAAAGCTAGAGGTATGAAATTTGGTAGCATAAAAGAGAATGCAAATATCTACCGACTGACAAAAGGGAATTGGCAAGGTGCCAAATTCCTGAAAATGACGTCATACTTTGGTTAAATGACGTCATATCTCCCTTATTTTTCATCGGAATCGAGGCGGGGACGGTTGGAATCGATTCTGCGTGAAAAAGTAAAATTGGGTAAGTACCAAGGCCCAAACAGAATTTCGATATCTCTTACCGTTTTCGAGATATTTGCGGTCAAAGTTCAGTGTTTGGCCTTTCCTGAAAATACAATTTAAAACTTCAGGTACCTGTGTCTCGCTTATTGATACAGCTAGAGGTATGAAATTTGGTAGCATAAAAGAGAATGCAAATATCTACCGACTGACAAAAGGGAATTGGCAAGGTGCCAAATTCCTGAAAATGACGTCATACTTTGTAAATGACGTCATAACTCCCTTATTTTTCATCGTATCGAATCGGGATTGTTGCAAATCGATTCTCGCGTGGAAAAAGTATTTTTTAAAGGAAAAAGGTCTGGTCTCAAGATTTTACGATATCGCACTCTTACCGTTTTCGAGATATTTGCGGGGTCAAAAGTTCAGTGTTTGGCCTTCTCCTGAAAATACTATTTAAAAAAAAAAAAACTTCAGGTACCTTCTGTGTCTCGCTTTATTGATAAAGCTAGAGGTATGAAATTTGGTAGCATAAAAAGGAGAATGCAAATATCTAACCGTACTGACAAAAGGATAATTGGCATGGTACCGAAATTCCTGAAAATGACGTCATAACTTTGTAAATGACGTCCATAACTCCATTAATTTTTCATCTTATCGAATCAGGGGATTGTTGCAAATCGATTCTGCGCGAAAATTTAATATGCATAACATTGCCAATCAAATTTTCGCTAACTCTTAACCGTTTTCGAGTTATTTTAGGTTTAAACAACGAACAACCCCCTTTTAAAAGTGATGCTTTCAACGTCACATAAAAGTTCATTAATGTTTAATTGAAATGGTTTCAAGCTAAAGCTCCTGCTTATTATAAAAGAAGGTAGAGATGTGAAAATTGGTAGCAATGATAGGGAAATGAGGGTATCTACCGACTCTTTACTACTTGAACTTTCATCTTTCCGCTATTCATTCTTTCACACAGACACATATCTCCCGCTTTAATGAAAAATTTTTTTCGAAATATACGACGTTTTTAAGAGAATTACGTAAGATTTAATATTTTTTCGATATTCGCGTATGTAGCCTTTTTAGTTTTTAATGGTAGATCTCATCAAATTTTCACTGTTATGTTCTCCTACGTTTCATATCTTTAGAACTTTCCAATCGGCCGATATTAATCTAATCTCTTTTAGTTTGGCCTCTATTTGTCAATTTAAAGTTTGTTTAAAAATTAACGTAATGTTCAAAAACTGTCTTATTTTTAGTCTTTTAGTTTCAAAAACATTACGAAACGATTTTCAGTAACGATTTTACTATTAAACATGTTTCCCGGAATTTGAAAGTGAGCAATTTCAATATTATTTTATAAAAATATATTACTTGAGTAACTTTAAATTATTTTTTATTATTCGTATTAACAAATTATAAAAAAAAATAGTTTGAGAAAGCATTTTGATTTCGATTTATTAAACAAAAATCAAATTTTGGGCACTCTACTGATGAACAACGCTATTAACATATCTTCAGAAGCGCGGTCAATTTGCCTTGGCTATAATAACCTTGCAGCGACACCGCTGTGGATATAGTACTCTCTTCCCATGGACAAGGCGCAGTAACTCGCGATTAATTCAATCGCGATTTTAAAGTGTTTTCTTATAAAATAGAGTTTGAGAAAGTAATTATGCATTCGGAATTCTTAAACAAAAAAAAAAAAACAAAAAAAAAAAAAACCCCCCCCCCCCCCCCCCCCCCAAAAAAAAAAAGAAAAAAAAAAAAAAAAAAAAAGCAAATTTACATTCTACGAGCTACTGCTGAACAAGGCTATAAAGAAATCTTCTCCGAGCGTCGGCATTACACATTAGAGAAGCGCGGTGAATTTGCCTTGCTTAATACCTCGCACTGCGCCGCTGTTATACAGGACTTCAAACGTGTGTGAATTAATCGCCAGTTACAGTGCTTTACCTGTGGAATACGAGACATTGTCAAGTCTTTCTTTTGTATATTGGGGAAAGCGGCATTACTAAAGGCCATCGCGAGGAGAATTGTTTATTCCAGCAGAGTGGCGATTCAAGGTCAAACATCTGTACACGCGAAAATAACTTGCGTAAGTCATCGCGAGGAGAATTGTTTATTCCAGCAGAGAAGCGATTCAAGGTCAAACATCTGTACACGCGAAATACCTTGCGTAAGTTAATAAATAAACAACATAAAGCGGGCAGTAAGGACTGAACATCTAGGTTACACGTGCAGATTGTACTAAGTGTGATTGTCCTACATGTTTCTTGTTTCAAATATATGGTCAAGAGTAGTCGATATTGTGCGATGTAGGCTTCAGTATAATGTGTATAATGTAAGTCGCCGTTACCTACAATTTCTGCAAGTAGATTGCGCAATGTGGATACCATCACTAAAGATCAGATATCTGGATCGTGAAAAAGAATTTTGTATTAGAGTAGGAGATCTCAGCTTCGCTGCTTCGACTTTAACTTGTGAAACCTACTCGTTGCTTTAGCAACGAGCTCGTTTCTAGTTATTATTATTATTCTTCATCCGTTTTTTTTTTTGTGACCGCTCAGAAATCACTCATTATTAAAGATATTACTATTCTGTTTTCAGTGTTCGATTCGAAATTAAATTTTCAAGATTTGATTTTTTTAATTTTCTAAATTACCGCTTATAAGCGCGCAGCGCCACCTACGACGCCAAAATTTTGAATCGCTATATCTTCCTTATTATTTGTCCGATTGGAATGAAATTTTCAGCATTCGATTCAGAAAAGGAGATGCAAGATTTTATGTCACTGCGTCAATTTCGTAGCTCTACCCCGAAAAAGTTGAACTTGACCCGATTGTTTTCATTTCAAAAAAAATATTTCAATCTTAGATTTTAGACAGTAGGATGAAAGATTTTAATGGTCTGATTTGGAATATGAAAAATTTTTGAAATCGGACCATAAATAAAGTCACAATGAGCGTGGGAAAATTCGCTATGACGTCATCAAAGCTAATTAAATATTCATACGTTAATATCTCTCTTATTAAATGAGATATCGGCATGAAATTTTATATCTAAACATGTTTCCACATTCTTAATCTACCTCTAGAATGAAAATGGCATGCTGCCAATATTTTTGAAATTATTGAAAATTTTCGAATCAAATCTTTGGCAAGTTCTAGCGACTTTATTTGCAGTCGGATTTTGATCGGGTTTCTTCCATTCGATAGAGCGTTCAAATACCTACCAGTAAAGTGTTCTCAGATTTTCGCTAACTCTTACGGTTCTCGAGTTATTTGCGTTTGAACACGACAACCCCCTTTAAAGTGATGTTTGTGACGTCATCAACACTCATTAATTATTCATGAAATGTTTTCGCCTATAGCTCGCTTATTGAGGAAGATAGAGGTGTGAAATTTGGTAGCATGATAGAGATTGAGAATATCTACCGACTGACAAGAGGAATTTGGCATGGAGCCAAATTCCTGAAAATGACGTCATACTTTGTAAATGACGTCATATCTCCCTTATTTTTCATCGGATCGAGGCGGGACGGTTGGAATCGATTCTGCGTGAAAAAGTAAAATGGTACATACCAGCAACAGAATTTCGATATCTCTTACCGTTTTCGAGATATTTGCGGTCAAAGTTCAGTGTTTGGCCTTTCCTGAAAATACAATTTAAAACTTCAGGTACCTGTGTCTCGCTTATTGATAAAGCTATAGGTATGAAATTTGGTAGCATAAAAGAGAATGCAAATATCTACCGACTGACAAAAGGGAATTGGCAAGGTGCCAAATTCCTGAAAATGACGTCATACTTTTCTAAATGACGTCATAACTCCCTTATTTTTCATCGTATCGAATCGGGGATTGTTGCAATCGATTCTGCGTGAAAAAGTAGTTAAAGGAGAAAGGTCTGGTCTCAGATTTTCGATATCTCTTACCGTTTTCGAGATATTTGCGGTCAAAGTTCAGTGTTTGGCCTTTCCTGAAAATACAATTTAAAACTTCAGGTACCTGTGTTTCGCTTATTGATAAAGCTAGAGGTATGAAATTTGGTAGCATAAAAGAGAATGCAAATATCTACCGACTGACAAAAGGGAATTGGCATGGTACCAAATTCCTGAAAATGACGTCATACTTTGTAAATGACGTCATATCTCCCTTATTTTTCATCGGATCGAGGCGGGGACGGTTGGAATCGATTCTGCGTGAAAAAGTAAAATGGTAAATACCTGCAACAGAATTTCGATATCTCTTACCGTTTTCGAGATATTTGCGGTCAAAGTTCAGTGTTTGGCCTTTCCTGAAAATACAATTTAAAACTTCAGGTACCTGTGTCTCGCTTATTGATAAAGCTAGAGGTATGAAATTTGGTAGCATAAAAGAAAATGCAAATATCTACCGACTGACAAAAGGGAATTGGCATGGTACCAAATTCCTGAAAATGACGTCATAATTTGTAAATGACGTCATAACTCCATTAATTTTAATATTATCGAATCTGGGAATTATGCAATCGATTCTGCGCGAAAATTTATATGCATAACAATTCCATCAAAATTTCGCTAACTCTTACCGTTTTCGAGTTATTTAGGTTTTAAACACGACAACCCCCTTTAAAGTGATGTTTTCAACGTCACATAAAGTTCATTAATGTTTAATGAAATGGTTTCAGCTAAAGCTCGCTTATTAAAGAAGGTAGAGATGTGAAAATTGGTAGCATGATAGGGAATGAGGGTATCTACCGACTCTTTACTTTGAAATTTCATCTTTCGGCTATTCATTCTCACAGACACATACTCCCGTTTAATGAAAAAATTTTTCGAAATATACGACGTTTTAAGAGAATTACGTAAGATTTAATATTTTTCGATTTTCGCGTATGTAGATTTTAGTTTTAATTGTAGATCTCTCAAATTTTCACTGTTATGTTCTCTAGGTTCATATCTTTAGAACTTTCATCGGCCGATATTATCTATCTCTTTTAGTTTGGCCTCTATTTCAATTTAAAGTTTTTTAAAAATTACGTAATGTTCAAAACTGTCTTATTTTTAGTCTTTTAGTTTCCAAAACATTACGAAACGATTTTCCGTAACGATTTTACTATGAAACATGTTTCCCGGTATTTGAAAGTGAGCAATTTAAAGATTTTTTTATAAAAATATCTTACTTGCGTAACTTTCAAGTATTTTTTATTCGTCGTATGAACAAATTATAAAAACAAGAGTTTGAGAAAGCATTTTGATTTCGATTTCTTAAACAAAAATTTTGGGCACTCTACTGATGAACAACGCAATAAACATATCTTCAGAAGCGCGGTCAATTTGCCTTGCTTAATACCTTGCACGACACCGCTGTGATATAGGACTTCTTCCATGGACAAGGCGCAGTAACTCGCGATTAATTCAATCGCGATTTAAAGTGCTTTCTATAAAATAGAGTTTGAGAAAGTATTATGCATTCGAATTCTTAAACAAAAAAAACCCCAAAAAATAAAAAAAACCAACCCCCCCCCCAAAAAACAAACCAAAAAACAAAAAAAAAAAAAGAAAAAAAAAGCAAATTTACATTCTACGAGCTACTGCTGAACAAGGCTATAAAGAAATCTTCTCCGAGCGTCGGCATTACACATTAGAGAAGCGCGGTGAATTTGCCTTGCTTAATACCTCGCACTGCGCCGCTGTTATACAGGACTTCAAACGTGTGTGAATTAATCGCCAGTTACAGTGCTTTACCTGTGGAATACGAGACATTGTCAAGTCTTTCTTTTGTATATTGGGGAAAGCGGCATTACTAAAGGCCATCGCGAGGAGAATTGTTTATTCCAGCAGAGTGGCGATTCAAGTCAAACATCTGTACACGCGAAATAACTTGCGTAAGTTCATCGCGAGGAGAATTGTTTATTCCAGCAGAGAAGCGATTCAAGGTCAAACATCTGTACACGCGAAATACCTTGCGTAAGTTAATAAATAAACAACATAAAGCGGGCAGTAAGGACTGAAGATCTAGGTTACACGTGCAGATTGTACTAAGTGTGATTGTCCTACATGTTTCTTGTTTCAAATATATGGTCAAGAGTAGTCGATATTGTGCGATGTAGGCTTCAGTATAATGTGTATAATGTAAGTCGCCGTTACCTACAATTTCTGCAAGTAGATTGCGCAATGTGGATACCATCACTAAAGATCAGATATCTGGATCGTGAAAAAGAATTTTGTATTAGAGTAGGAGATCTCAGCTTCGCTGCTTCGACTTTAACTTGTGAAACCTACTCGTTGCTTTAGCAACGAGCTTGTTTCTAGTTATTATTATTATTATTCTTCATCCGTTTTTTTTTTTGTGACGGCTCAGAAATCACTCATTATTAAAGATATTACGATTCTGTTTTCAGTGTTCGATTCGAAATTAAATTTTCAAGATTTGATTTTTTTAATTTTCTAAATTACCGCTTATAAGCGCGCAGCGCCACCTACGACGCCAAAATTTTGAATCGCTATATCATTCTTATTATTTGTCCGATTGGAATGAAATTTTCAGCATTCGATTCAGAAAAGGAGATGCAAGATTTTATGTCACTGCGTCAATTTCGTAGCTCTACCCCGAAAAAGTTGACCTTGACCCGATTGTTTTCATTTCAAAAAAAATATTTCAATCTTAGATTTTAGACAGTAGGATGAAAGATTTTAATGGTCTGATTTGGAATATGAAAAATTTTTGAAATCGGACCATAAATAAAGTCACAATGAGCGTGGAAAATTCGCTATGACGTCATCAAAGCTAATTAAATATTCATACGTTAATATCTCTCTTATTAAATGAGATATCGGCATGAAATTTTATATCTAAACATGTTTCCACATTCTTAATCTACCTCTAGAATGAAAATGGCATGCTGCCAATATTTTTGAAATTATTGAAAATTTTCGAATCAAATCTTTGGCAAGGTCTAGCGACTTTATTTGCAGTCGGATTTTGATCGGGTTTCTTCCATTCGATAGAGCGTTCAAATACCTACCAGTAAAGTGTTCTCAGATTTTCGCTAACTCTTACGGTTCTCGAGTTATTTGCGTTTGAACACGACAACCCCCTTTAAAGTGATGTTTGTGACGTCATCAACACTCATTAATTATTCATGAAATGTTTTCGCCTATAGCTCGCTTATTGAGGAAGATAGAGGTGTGAAATTTGGTATCATGATAGAGATTGAGAATATCTACCGACTGACAAGAGGAATTTGGCATGGAGCCAAATTCCTGAAAATGACGTCATACTTTGTAAATGACGTCATATCTCCCTTATTTTTCATCGGATCGAGGCGGGGACGGTTGGAATCGATTCTGCGTGAAAAAGTAAAATGGTAAATACCAGCAACAGAATTTCGATATCTCTTACCGTTTTCGAGATATTTGCGGTCAAATTCACGGTTTCACCATTCCTGAAAACACACTTTTCAAATTCAGGAAGCTGTGTTTCGCTTATTGAGGAAGTTAGAGGTGTGAAATTTGGTAGCATGATAGAAAATGAGAATATCTACCGACTTACAAGAGGAATTTGGCATGGAGCCAAATTCCTGAAAATGACGTCATACTTTGTAAATGACGTCATATCTCCCTTATTTATCATCGGATCGAATCGGGGATGGTTGGAATCGATTCTGCGTGAAAATTTAACATCAACGTTGTACCAACAGAATTTCGATATCTCTTACCGTTTTCGAGATATTTGCCGTCGAAATTCATGGTTTCACCATTCCTGAAAATACACTTTTTCAACTTCAGGAAGCTGTGTTTCGCTTATTTATAAAGCTAGTGGTGTGAAATTTGGTAGCATGATACAGAATAAAAAATATTTTACCGACTGACAAGTGGGATTTGGCATGGTGCGAAATTCCTGAACATGACGTAATACTATTTAAATGACGTCATAGCTCCCTTACTTTTCTTCCTATCTAATTGGGAAGGTTTGGAATCGATTCTTCGTGAAAAATAAAATGTATATATTCACCTAAAGTTTTTTTTTCCATATCCCTTACCGTTTTTAAGATATTTGCGGTCAGATTTAACTTTTTCACAGTCCTTTCCGCATACCTTGGGGCCCCACAAAGGGATGTGGTCCCAAAATATTTCTTCCTCTTATTCCCCGGAGAAAAATCTTTCATTATTATTATTATTATTCTTCATCCGTTTTTAGCTCACCTGAGCCAAAGGCTCAAGTGAGCTATTGTGATCAATCACCGTCCGTCGTCCGTCGTCCGTCCGTCGTCTGTCGTCCGTCGTCCGTCGTTAACTTTTCACATTTTCGACTTCTTCTCCAGAACCACTGAACAGAATTTGATGAAACTTGATAAGCATGTAGTACTCATGGTCCCCTACAAGTGTTTTTGTTTTTCGTCCGGATTCATCAACAGGTGGCGCCACCACAGGCAAAAGTAGGTCAAAGAGGGTACCCTCCTTTGACAAACTTCTTCTTCAGACCGGGGGCATACAGAGACAAACCGAATGCATAGGAATGATCTAGAGGGATGTGTGAAGAAGTGTTGTTATTTTTGGTTCCGTTCCGAAATCAAATTTTTGACGTTTTTTGGACGTTTTTTTGTACTTGGTAGTTTTAATGCAGAAAAGAGGTATTTTTTTCTTTTAGTAAACATTGATGCATTAATTTGGTTTAATTTGATCATTTTGATGGTAAGAAATACTACTGCGAAGAAAATTTTTTCAATATTTTATGTTTTGGATTTTTTATGAATTTTTTAAGACTTTCAAGAAAAAGGGGGGTGGGATAATTGGTGTAAACATTTCACAGTTTGAACTTTTTCTTCGGAACCACTCGCTGGAATTCAATGAAACTGGGCATGCATCAAATACTCAAGGTTCTCGACAAATGTGGTCATTTTTGTCAGGATCCTTGAACAGGTGGCACCACCACTGACAAAAGTAGGGCACAGTGGGTCCCCGCGTTTGTCAAACTTCTTATTGAGATCGGGTGCTTACAGCGACTAACCGACTGCATAGGAATGATTTAGAGGCATATGGGAAGAAGTGTTGATATTTTTTGGTTCCATTCCGAAATCAAATTTTTGACGTTTTTTCATTTTTATTTTGGACTTTGTTATTTTAATGCATTAAAGAGTTATTATTTTCTTTTAGTAAACATTGATGCATTCATTTGGTTTCATTTAATCATTTCTATGGTAAGGAATGCTGGTGCGAAGGAATTTTTTCAATATTTCGATTTTTGAATTTTTTATGAATTTTTTAAGACTTCCATGAAAAGGGGGGGGGGGGGGGGGGACAATTTTTCATATCTTCAACTTGATCTACAGAACAACTTGAAGGATTGTGATAAAACTGGGTAGGATGCAAATACTCATAGTCCTTTTCAAAGGTTTTGTTCTTTGTGCGGATCATCCAAATTGGTTAACAGATAATGCCACCATGTCTAAAAGTAGGTCTCACAATGGTACATATACCACTTGGTAATTGAAATATGGAGAGTAGCGGTTCAAATCCAGCTGTGGTCAAAAAAAATTTTTTTTTTTTTTTTACACATCTAAATAAGTTTTTAGATGTTTCTCAACACTCAACATATGAAATTAGGAATTTTACGTTTAAGACTTCCAAAAAAAAAAAAGGGGGGGGGGGGGGTGTTTTGGCCATTTTTCACATTTTCAACTTTTTCTACAAAACTGTTTGAGGGATTTTAATAAATCTTGGTAGAAATAAGTAACTTATGATCCTCTTCAAATTCTGTTGTTTTCGTCCAGACCTCTTTACAGGTGGCGCCACCATAGTCAAGAGTAGGTCACAAAAGAGTTCCCTCGTTTAACAATATTCTTTTTCATACGGGCTGTATACAGAGACAAAAAGAATGCATAGAAATGATCTAGAGGGATGAGTGAAGATGTATTGTCATTTTGGTTCCCTTCCAAAATCAAATTTTAGAATTTTTTTCGACATTTCTTTGGACTTGGTGATTCAATGCAGAAAAAAGTGTCATATTTCCTAGTTAATTGATAATGATGATTTCTTATGGACTATTGTGATCATAATTATGGTAAGGATTGTTACTTTGAAAGAATTTTGTCAATATCTCAATTTTTGGATTTTCTGTGAATTTTTTAAGACTTCCAAATGAGGGTGTATAGGAACAATTTAATCACATTTTTCACTTCTGCTGTTATACCACATGAAAGATTTTAATGAAACATGGAATACATGAAGTACTAAAAGTCCTCTATCAATTTGGTAAATTTCATCCAAATTGGTTAACAGATAATGCCACCATGTCTAAAAAGCAGTTCTCACAATAGTACATATACCACTTGGTAATTGAAATATGGAGAGTAGCGGTTCAAATCCAGCTTTGGTCAAAATTTTTTTTTCATTTCTTTACACATCTAAATAAGTTTTTAGATGTTTCTCAACACTCAACATATGAAATTAGGCAATTTTAAGTTAGATCTGGACAATATTTGAAACAATTGTTGTTCATGACCCAGACTTGAAATCAGTCAACAAAAGGCCCCACCTAAAGAAAATGACTAACTTGTTGCCCTGAATGACTTCTTGCAGAGACAAAGGAAATGCTTAATATCAAAATCACCTGAATGGATGTGCAAAAAAGTGTTGTTTTTTATTCTAGCCTGAAATAAAATTTGACATATTTTCAACATCTGTGTTGACTTAGTCACATTAATGCAAAAATAAATGAATTCTCCTTCATGCATGACTGATAATCTAGGTACTCAGGTGAGCGATATAGGCCCACTTGGGCCTCTTGTTTTTTTTTGTGTGACGGCTCAGAAATCACTCATTATTAAAGATATTACTATTCTGTTTTCAGTGTTCGATTCGAAATTAAATTTTCAAGATTCGATTTTTTTAATTTTCTAAATTACCGCTTATAAGCGCGCAGCGCCACCTACGACGCCAAAATTTTGAATCGCTATATCTTCCTTATTATTTGTCCGATTGGAATGAAATTTTCCACAGTTCGATTAAGAAAAACGATTTACAAGATTTTATGTCCCTGCGTCGATTTCGTACCTCTACACCCGAAATAGCTGGACCTTGACCCTTGACCTTGTCAGTTTCCTAAAATATTTCAAATTGAAAATTCCAGAATGTAGACGCCGAGATTTCATCGTCCTGATCTCAAATGTGAAAGAATTTTTAAGATTGGACCATAAATAAAGTCACAATGAGCATTTGAAAATTCGCTATGACGTCATCAAATCTAATTAAATATTCATACGTTAATATCTCTCTTACTAAATGAGATATCGATATGAAAAACAGTGTTTAAACTTGTTTCATCATTCTTAATCTCTCTTAAGAAGTAAATTGGCATCATGCCAATATTTTTGAAATTATTGGAATTTTTCGAATCAATAGTTTGGCGAGGTGCGGCGCCTTTATTTGTGGTCGGATTTTGATCGGGATTTTTCCATTCGCTAGAGCGTTCAAATACCTAACAGTAATGTGCTCTCAGATTTTCGCTAGCTCTTATTGTTTTCGAGTTATTGACGTTTGAACACGACAACCCCCCTTTAAAGCGATGTTTGTCACGTGACTTAAGCTCATTAATTATTCATGAAATGGTTTCCCCTATAGCTCGCTTATTGAGGAAGCTAAAGGTGTGAAATTTTGTAGCATGATAGGGAATAAGAATATCTACCAACTGACAAAAGGAATTTGGCAAGGTGCCAAATTCCTGAAAATGACGTCATACTTTTCTAAATGACGTCATACGAGACATTGTCAAGTCTTTCTTTTGTATATTGGGGAAAGCGGCATTACTAAAGGCCATCGCGAGGAGAATTGTTTATTCCAGCAGAGTGGCGATTCAAGGTCAAAACATCTTGTACACGCGAAATAACTTGCGTAAGTTCATCGCGAGGAGAATTGTTTATTCCAGCAGAGAGGCGATTCAAGGTCAAAACATCTGTACACGCGAAATACCTTGCGTAAGTTAATAAATAAACAACATAAAGCGGGCAGTAAGGACTGAAGATCTAGGTTACACGTGCAGATTGTACTAAGTGGGATTGTCCTACATGTTTCTTGTTTCAAATATATGGTCAAGAGTAGTCGATATTGTGCGATGTAGGCTTCAGTATAATGTGTATAATGTAAGTCGCCGTTACCTACAATTTCTGCAAGTAGATTGCGCAATGTGGATACCATCACTAAAGATCAGATATCTGGATCGTGAAAAAGAATTTTGTATTAGAGTAGGAGATCTCAGCTTCGCTGCTTCGACTTTAACTTGTGAAACCTACTCGTTGCTTTAGCAACGAGCTCGTTTCTAGTTATTATTATTATTTGCATATATAAACTTTCATTATCATTATTATTATTATTTGTGTACATTAACGTTTCATTATTATTGCGTTTATTAATATTATTTTTTTATTTGCAATGGTAAAATTGCAATAAATCTTGCTTGTGTATATTACATTGCAATCGGTAAGTGAGATATAAAAGGTAAAAGGTTGGGTATAAAACGTCTTATACAGCGGTTCGTAGTTCAAGGGCGTAGGAGAAGGGGGAGCAGGGCACGTGCCCCACCCCCCCTCTTCAAAGTGAAAGGGGGGGGGGGGCACAGCCATGTTTGTGGCCCCACCCACACTTTTAGAGTACTATTAAATAAACTTAAATAAGACAGTTTAAGCGAAGTAAATCTATTTTCTTTTATATTTTTAATGTCTGATTTCTAATCCGTAACTACAAAATTGCGGATAAGGTTTTCTGTTTTACTGGCGGTTGATGTATCCTGATTACGCAACATGTTGCAACAATAGAAAGTTTCGCCAACAAAATATCTTTCAGCTTATGTATTAGTGTGAGGTCATCCATTTTGAGTTGGTATTATGTTTTGAATGATATTATACATGTCCGAGATTATGCAATAGAATAGCATTATTATAGTTTGCTCTTATCTGAACGATATATAAACAGGTGTAGCCCTGTGGATGAGTTGTTCGGCTTGTGACCAAGAGGTCCAGGTTCGACACCCGTCAGGGGCATACCGGTGTTCTGTCTTTCGGATGAGACTCTCACTGATAACGTGTCCGACATTCAAATTGCAAAACAATTCGTCAGCAAGAATGAGCACCGTTAAGCTTTCTTTGGAAAGTGTTAAAGTGTGAACATTGTAACATGATGAGCAGCCACGGACCTTTAATGTGCATACCATCCAATTAACTTGTGCATAAAAGTGTGAAATAAAAAATAACCACACTGTAACATGTTTTGTTGCTGATGAGTAGCCATAGTAGCCACTAAAGCACTAAAAGTAAATAATTCGTCTTTTATTTAATCATTCAGAGAGAGAAATTGGAATAAATTCAAACTGACGTTTTTTTTTTGCCCCGGATCGAAAGATCTGGGACATATTGTTTTTGTCCTGTCTGGTGGCTGTTGTAAACCTTCGCCACAACTTTTGAACCGTAAAAGATAGACTTCATATTTCGCATGCATACTTAACTAATGAAGCCCTTTCAATTGACACCGGACAAGGTCAATGTCCTCGAGACCTTCAATGTGACCTTTGTGCTAAAATAGCTTTTTTGTTGCCGCCGGTGACACCTTATTTTTTTTCTTTGCTTTTCACTTTTGGAAGGTTGTGCCTTCACCCCCTCCCCTTACTTTTCACTGCCGAGCTACACCACTGAAGTAGATTGATAATCAAACTTAATACATGGACAGACAGTTTGTTCCGATACTGCTAAACATCTAGATCTACATACTATAATTTCTTCTTTTTTTCTCTCATTATTTAAATCATATGAATACCATTATTTTTATGGAAAGGGAAGGGGTGTCATGGCTACAAAAATTGTTTTTATCACAACTGCTTGGACGTCGACAATTTAAATTCAGAGATGTTACATGGTTTAAAGATTTTTATTCCCAGCATTGGTAAATTTAGTATCGTGTTTTAGGAGTTTAAATGTTTAAATAGTTTAAATGGATTCAAGTATCCACAATGTGAATATCACTTTTCCGTAACGAAAGAAAAAAAAAGGGGGGGGGGGAGGGGGTAGCAAGGCCACAGCAAGAGTTCACGGACGATTAACATGTACTTAATATATGATACACTTCTGTGTGGGGAGTTGAAATGAAGTCCAATCCTTTGAGTTTTGTCAGTTACTGATATATTTTCAATTCTCTTCAAATTTTAATTTACCTTTCAATGAATGAATGACAGTAATTTACACACAAAACCACGCGCTCCCAGAGGACCACGTAATTAACTGTAATATATATATATATATAACCCCTCGATTTCCGACGCCATAAGCATGTAACAATGAAGCGTTCTTTGTTTGGTAATTTGTATGGTTATTTCTATATATCAGTCAATAAATAAAATCTTTTTGTGTATTTTCACATCCTTTTTAGCAGCAAACCGCGACCACGGTGCTTGGATATGCGTCTGAATCGGTCCGAGGTCAGACATGTGTAATCTGTGTCAAATGAAAGTATATGGAACGCTATAGCTGCCTTAAGTTCAATTTTTGGTGAGGTGATGTTCTTTCTACATTATATGTAGTGGTTTCCTCTTCTTGTGAGTTGGTACCATCATTACATGTAGTGGTGTCATTATTCTATCAGGTAGTGCAATCATTATATGATATGTTGCTATCATTACATGAGGTGGTGTCTTCCTTATATGAGGTGATGTTATCATTACATGAGGTGATGGCATCATTACATGAGGTGGTATCATCATTACATGAGGTGGTGTCACCCTTATATGAGGTGGTGTCATCCTTATATGAGGTGATGTTATCATAACGTGAGGTGATGGCATCACTACATGATGTGGTATCATCATTACGTGAGGTGATGTCATCACTACATGAGGTGGTGTCATCACTAGGTGAGGTGATGTCATCATTACGTGAGGTGATGTCATCATTACGTGAGGTGGTGTCATCATTACATGAGGTGATGTCATCATTATGTGAGGTGATGTCATCATTACGTGAGGTGGTGTCATCATTACATGAGGTGGTGTCATCATTACGTGATGTGATATCATAATTACGTGAGGTGGTGTCATCATTACGTGAGGTGATGTCATCATTACGTGAGGTGATTATGTAATTGTACGACATGATATGTCGTTAAAAGGAGTGGTTGTGTCATTATTTGAGATGGTAAAAAATGTGAGTGGCATTCTATCTTTATACCATGTGATGATGTTATTTATGTTCGTTTACCCATAATACGAAGACTTAAGTTAATGAAGTGCAGCACTAAGCAATTATAAGCATTTTGTATCCAAAATGGCGGATACCGAAATGAATAAAATTTTAAAGAAACTGGGATTAGAGACCGCCTGTCGCAAGTTTGCAAGCGAAAAGATAACACCCGATATAGTAGGAAAGCTCTCAACAATTGAAATGCAAGTTTTGGGAGTGTGCAATTCCTCGGACATGATGAAACTTAGAATAGAATGCATAAAGCATGGAAGTTGGAAGTCTCCTAAACTGCAAGTCAATGGAGGAGCACCAGAATACAATATTCCAAGATCGTCATTGGAAAGTTTATTAGACAATGGATTTAAAATATCAGACATTTCAAAGCTTCTATCGGTCTCGGAACGTACCATTTATAGAAGAATGACAAGCTATGGCTTAAGTAACTTGATTTTTTCTGAAGTAACGGATGAAGACCTAGATATAGAAATAAACCGAATTCTTATCCAATTTCCATTTTGTGGCGAGAGCATGGTCAAAGAAATGATCAAACAACGTGGCATAAGAGTCCAGAGATGGCGTCTCAGAGACTCCATACATCGATTAGATTCCATAGGAGTACAAGAACGTCAGAAAAGTCGCCTCCACAGACGAGTGTACAATGTTGTGGCACCCAACCATTTGTGGCACGTGGATACAAACCACAAACTGATCCGTTGGAGATTTGTTATTATTGGCGGTATTGACGGATTTAGTAGGAGAATAATGTTTTTAAAGTGTTCCGACAACAACAAAGCTTCCACAGTGCTCCGGCATTTTCTCTCTGGTATTGAAAGTTATGGCGTTCCAAACAGGGTACGATCTGACAAGGGCCTGGAAAACGTCGGCATTGCAGACTTTATGCTAGCCACAAAAGGACAGGGAAGCATGATCACAGGCAGAAGTACCCACAATCAAAGGATCGAGAGACTGTGGAGAGACGTTTTTGAAGGAGTGCTCAATTATTTTTATAATTTATTCTATCACATGGAGGATCTAGGCATTCTCGATTGCTTGAATCAAAATCATTTAATGGCACTTCAGTACATATACATTGAAAGCATAAACATGAAACTTGGCATGTGGACAAGAGCGTGGGATGGGCATAGAATGCGGACAACAAGATCTTCCCCACAAGCTTTATGGATCGCTGGACAGCTTCAAAATCCAGTAGGAATTGAACTAGATCAGCAAGAGCTTTATCAGTATGGCATAGAGGGCATGGTGGATGTTGATGAGACTGAGGTTGAGGATGGAGAAAGGCCAATTTTTGGTTCCCTCTCACTAGTATTAAGCGAGAATTGTAAAGAAATGATACAAGCTGAAGTGCCGTCTCCTAGACTTCTCATCAACTTTGGAATTGAAGATTATAAAACCTGTGTGAGGATTATAAACATGTTTCATCCTCCAACATAATCTCTTCATGGTCATAAATCAAAAACACAACTGTTTGCTAATTTTGAAATTTAATTCAAACATGAAACACCAGTAACATGAACTATAATTAATAAGTTTTAATGTTGATTTGATCCCAAACTATTTGTCATCATTGGATATCTCAAATAAATATATTAACACACCATAATCATTGAAAAATTCTATTTCTGTAACAAGTCATAAACTAGTACATTGATAAGCAGTTAATGTGGGCTTAAAGCGGCTGTTTCGTAGATTTTCATTACTCTCATTGCAATTTGTAACTTGCTATTAACTTGTGTTAAGTGTCCTTATTACCAAATACAACGATATGACCACGAACATTAAGCAAATTTACCCTGATATTCCACCAAAAACAAGGGTATACTAAAGGGCTTTCCCGAATTTATTTTCGCTACAATTTGGAAAACACCGTATGCGCGTGCATATGCCGCGCCTACAACAAAGCAATGGCAGATTCACCACTACAACCAAGCTCGGTAAGTATAGCTGAAACTTACATTTTCGATCATATTTGTTTGTGTTACAAGTATGAAGTAACTAGCGATACTAAAACGCTATGGTAGAATCTAATTTTGGAATAGCCGTAACGCGCATGTGTCAGACTGCTGCTAACCAACTCTATACCGTGACGAACGCTATAGAGGGAATCCTTGAAACGCGTTATATAGTAGGTACATAGGGTCGTTTTCTGGCCGGGGTTTGACCATGTTTTACACACTTAAAACTTAATGAATACATGCCCACAAACGTTTTAGGTGATGGCATTATATGAAAAATCTACGAAACAGCACCTTTAAAGTTTCTCACCAGAACAAGTATATTCGAAGTTTTAATAATATCATGTTCTAAATTTGCAGTTTTATTTTGTCGACAGTACTTTCCTGAGTTTGTTTCATTCAAATACATGTAGTACAACCCTACAGAAAAAAGGACAAATTGGTCACAGATACAACATAGATTGCAGATGTCCACCACATGTTAAATGCAACATTTAAATCAAGAGCAGAGTGGACTAGACATGTTTCTATGAAACAGATGTGTCAAACGACACCACTTTAGTTATGCTGGAGACAAAAATCAATAATGAAAAATAACAAAGGGAAATTACTCTTTAAATGTAAAAGGTGGAGTTATTTTTCTTGTACACTGCAATTCTCCTCAATAAGATCCAACCACCTATCAAGTTTCAAGTTGATATCTCAAATACTTTTGGGGGTATGCTCCAGACAAAAATTAAGCCAAAAAACAACAAGGGGCAAAAACTCAAATATGATAGGTAGAGTTATCCTCCTTGTGCACTGCACTCCGCCTCAATGAGATTTATCTACCTATAAAGTTACAAGTTAATACCTTTAGTACTTTTTGAGTTATGGTCCGGACAAGGAAATGCAGATGCCGACGGGAGTAATCCCTATATTTTATGGTGTGAAAGGTCTGTCACAGGAGATACATATGTGAATTATAATAGCCCTATCTATTATGGCTCAAATTAACGCAAGGGGTAATAGATTTTATACCAGAGGTCTCTGTCGAGTCTGCAGCTCCACTGGTCTACTCAACAACAAGTATCAGAAACAATCTTGGTAGATTGCAGTAATTATACATCACTTTACAATTGTTAAGTAAAGGTACAGACGGACAACAGGGTATGGTATATAAAGCTGGAAATCAATTCAAGCACATCTAGGTCAAAGGGCAATCTTTATTGACAATAACAAAAGACTCCAATACAAATAGCTTAGAGAAAATCAGTCTGACTTAATGGGAAGTGAGTGGAAAGTAAGGGCAGACTTTAGTGAGATTGAGAGAAAATATGTTGACACCATAACAAGATCTCTGAGGCAAATAGCCTTGGAGAAGATAAGATAACAAGATTTCCACTAGCCATGCTCCTTTTTCCGCCCCAAGGAGGAGGATCCTCTCAAAAATTGCACATGCACAACTAGACCCTAGGGGGTACAAACTGTCACCAAAAGTCTCAGAGAAGATGCGATAACAAGAATTGTTTACATACGGATAGACATGGTATCACATAAGCTCGACTGGTCTCAACCAGTAGAGCTAAAAATAGGTCAAACTTCATGGTAACTGGATAAAAATTATGGTATGATGTCAAAGGCCTTTACATAAGGAATGCACATGTGTTCCCCAAGTCATCAAAAATATGGGCAACTTTTCTGCCCATGTTTTTCAATGACGTCACAACAATGGAGAACAATCCAACAGTCCCCTTCGGCTTTGCTGGTAGGGGACTAAAAAAATGATGAACTAAAGACATCCAAATATATCACAACTTACAATCAGACAACAATCAATGAGTAATTACAAAATCTCACTTGAGCTTAAGAACTTAAACAATATAACCATTCAAAAAATGCATTCATCACTAGCTGGAAAAAAGTTGAAAAAATCCCTACAAACATAAGCCTTCTTTGATCTTCCTGACCAAATACAATATATAACTTCAATGTACAAAATACTTCTTTAAACAAGATGTGTTTGTGAAATATGAACACCCATAAAGCAGCAATATCCACATCAGTCAAAATCTCAAAGCCTCACATTTTAATCCCACCCTACACCACAGTTAAGGGATGATAGCAAAGTGTAAATATTTCAAAAGTCAGAGATCGGGACATGTAAACTTTATCAAGGCAAAAATATCAATGCCCTACATTTTAACTCCATGTGACTCCCAGTTGGCATATGATGTGAGCATCCCTTAGGTTGAACTGACATTCACTCCATAACTATCTTAACTTTGGATATTTCAAATTGTAGGTAAGTGGGATGTAGTTTACAGGTGAATAGATGGATAAACAATCCAAATACTATATGCGATCAGACCTTTCAGGCAGTAAGACACAAAACTTTCATACACACTATTACATGTACTAGTTAAGGAAAGTTAGAAGGAATCAAAGAATTTTAACCCTTTTTGGGTGTTATTTAAATCTATTGAAATGAACAAAATATTTGAAAACATTTTGCATACTGTGATACAACATGAGGTGACTTGATACTTATGCATTAACATATTCAACAAGAGTTGTCAGAAGACAACACAGCTCGCCTATACAGGTTTTTGAAAGTATAATGGTCAAATTCTCCATGGTCAAGGTCACTAGGTCAAAGGTCAAGGTAAAAAATAAAGGTCATGTCACAAGGTATCCGTATGTGAAATATCTAAGCTCTATCTCAAATAATTCAAGTTATAGCCCAGGTTATTAACAAGTAGGTCAATGTTCAAGGTCACTAGGTCAATTGTCATGGTCCCCCAATGAAAGGTCTAGTCATGAGGTATCTAAAGATGAAATATGAAAGCCATACGCCTTACGGTTCAAAAGATATAGCCAAGGTTAAAGTTTTTGTCTACGGACGACAACAACAACATCGACACTAGAGGTATGACAATAGCTCTCCCGAAATTTTGTCCCGGCGAGCTAAAAATGTAAAACCAAGTAAACCCCGAGTAAATCCCAGCACACCCATGAAGCAACTGCTAATACATCCCATAGTAAGTATTGGAAAATGCATAGTCATATAAGTTGAACAGGTGTTGCTCAGCTGGCAATGGCACAGCTGCACAGGGTATAGGCAGCTTAAGTGAGTTGCTGCATGTATTTGCAGTTGGTATAAAAGTGTCTCTGTAGGGAACAAATTCCAAAGTTGGATGAAGACTAAACCCAAGGACTGGTTCTTCACTGGCTCCCGTTGCAAACATCAGAATTTTCTCCAATGTTACTGTGCCTCTGTGTCCACCTGAAATTGTTACATGTATTTTGCATTGTGGCTTATAACCAATATAGATCCATGATATTGATTCTACACTTAAAAAGCATGGTATATACTATATGTACTAGGACCATCCTCCTCAAGAACTTCATACATGTATCTTACATGAAAGTTGTCCATGGCTATATTGCTTGAGAAACACATGCAAGTTGTCTGTAGTACATGTAGCTTGTACACAACATGTTGACAGACACCTTATAAAGTGAATTCTTTATGTCACTTTGTTAAGCACATGCACACTATAATTTTCATCACATTCTATTTCAAGAGACATGTGACACCAGAATTGTGTAAGCAACCCTGATATGAACTTGCCGTTCAAGTTTTGTTGTTGTTTCACCATCAACATTTAAATAAAATAAAATACTTTATATAGAGAGAATGAGTGTCTAAATGCATTATGTGACATGTAAACAACACATAGCAAGTACATTTAACTTACATATAAAGTATGTTACACATAAATTTAGACACTCATTCTTTATATATGCACCATCATTCAAAATCTAATTTTCAATTTGGGTCATGAAAACACCGCTTTCTATGTTTAAAGTTTGGGTGTTTGTAAGGGTATTATTACAAGCTGGAATAGCCGACCCAGATTGATAAAATTAGAAAATATGCAAATAATATTTTTTCAATAATTACTTCCTCTCTATTTATTCAATTTATCTTATTTATCTTAACAAGAGGCCTAAATGGGCCTATATCGCTCACCTGAGCACAAATTGATCTCAAATCAGCACCAAAAACACAAACTTGGTAGAAGGCATTCAGTACTTGCTTCCTATGAAGTTTAGTGTGTAACCGTTCGTGAGAAGAAGTCGAAATTGTGCCAACCAATCAGAGCCTATGACGGCCATCTTGGATCTTGAATACGCCAAAAACCACAAACTTGGTAGAGGGCATTGAGTACAGTAAAACCTGTCTTTAAAGGACAGCAGTTAGAAATCATGATTTTGTCCGTTATTAAGAGGTTGTCATTATTATCCATTCCATGGTCACAAAAATTTTCATATGTAGTAATTTGAATTAGCATATAACGATCTCAGTTTATTTCTGTGTATACAAATCAGTCTAAAACTTGGCAAAACCTTTTAAGATGTTTATTAGCGACTAATATCACTTAAAATACTCTTAAATTGAAGATTGTGAGGTTTTTTTTCGATTGTGATTACAGTTCTCCTTCCATATCCTGCCATTTTGGCAATGTCTCTTTTATGTATTGCCAAAAATGAATGGTTTAAGTTTATGCCATCCATCAGTGTTATGCGCGAAAGATACGATAATCCCATTATTAATTTGCCCCCTTTCAAACATCCAGCTGTGTACATTTACAGACTGTTCAATAATTTTTCTTTTCTAATCAAAGTCTAACATCGATGCGTGGTATACATTTTAGCTACACTTCTTTTTAAATCACCGACATCGTAATTGGCCGAAATGAAAAACACTCGAGCAATTATAAAAGTGTTTGGATCAATGTTTGTTTTGTAATAGCAATCTGATCTGTGCGGTGTGTACAAGCGCCTAGATATAATCATCTTGTTTGGTGTTTTAATTGTCCATTCCATCGCTTAGCGATCGTTGTTCAACAAATTATAATTGTCCGCTATATAGAGTATTTTTAACACGCAGGGTATGTCCGTTGTCAGGAGAAGGAAAGTGTCCATTATGTAGAGCATATTTAAGGCATAAAAACCGTTGGGGGATTTTAAACCGTACATTATATACAGGGGTCTGTTATATAGAGGTGTCCGTTAATGCAGGTTTGACTGTACTTACAAATATATTGCTACAGAAAGGTATAAGCAAATACATGTACACAGAAAAAGGAAACTCACTTGCCACTTTTCTTAAGTATCTGGTAAAGGCTGAGTAAGCTACATTTTCATTTCTCCTTGAATTTGACCCATGCTCGGAAAAATCTGGCCGTAAAAGGTTTATCAAAGACTTTACAGTCATCGATTTTGTCATTGGTCTGAGAAGATAGCGTATCATTGGCAATCTGACTCCAACCTAAAAGTCCAATAAAAAGGATGTATGAAGCTATCAATCATCAAATGTCTTCTATTGTAATCTTTGCATAAAAATATCACTTTACATTCAGCTTCAGAATGAAAGCTAATTATTGAACAACAAAAATGACCACATGTGTTACCTGCAAAGCAATAATAATGTATGAAATTGGAAGCCATATAAGCGATCTTGACCCTTTTTTAAGCTCGCCAGGACAGAATGTCCGGGGAGCTAATGTCGTAGCCCTAGTGTGGGCATCGGCGTCCCGCATGGACAAATACTTTAACCTGAGCCATAACTTCTATATTAAGATGGTTGGAGTTTTGAAACTTCACACATGCATACCTTATGAAATTCCCTTTCATTTGAGACCATGACCTTTCACCTAGTGACCTTTGAGTTTGACCTACTTTTCAAAAACTTTAACCTTGGCTATATCTTTTGAATGGTAAGGGGTATGGCTTTCATATTTCATATATAGATACCTCATGAGAAGACCTTCCATTTGGGACCATGACTTTTGGCCTAGTGACCTTGACCTTGGAGTTCGACCAATGCACCCACCGGAGAGCTATGTTGTCTTCTGACAAGTCTTGTTAAATATTGACAAATAACATAATTTATACAGCTTTAAATTCGCCTCCTTTTCATATTCTCTATACAAGCCCTTATATTGAAACATATTACTAACCCTGTCTTGAATTCGGTCAAAAGTCAAAGTCAAGGTTGTTAGGGCAAAAGTCAAGGTATCAAAATGTAGCTCGTGCATAGAGGTATAAGTGTATTTTAAAAATATGAAAGCTCTATCTCTTATACTTTAAGTTTGCATTGGTTGATTAGGGCTTTTAATACATCGCTTTTAGAAGATTTTTATATAATATTTTCTCAGTGTAAATATCCTGTTTCAGCGTATGGTGATACATACCGTATACATTCCAAGGCTATCTAAACCGTTTCTAATATTTTTGATACATGGTGAGGCAGATGGCTCGGTAGAGAAAACCAAGTTTTCTATCTCTTCACTCATAAACTGTGGGATTTTCCCATTCTGAAGCATGCTTAAACCTGAAATATACAATAAATTTGAACATAATTGACCTTAATACAATCATGTCTACATGTATATAGAAGCCTATACATCTTCTTATTATTAATAATATATAACCATGTTATGTAACAGCCTTAAGTTAAAAAAGGGAAGACAGAAGACATCTGACCAAGCCGTATAACAGCAAACACCAAGGACATGTACAAGAAACATGATAACAACAATGGTGTTTCAAAACATATATAGACATCACAAAAATATGATCGTAATAGTTACGTACGGACTTAGGACGGTCAATTTATATTACAAAAGTAACGTAATTGGTGTAGTTAACCGGTTTACGGGTCCACCTTCCCACTCCCCGTAACGGTAGTACAATCAAATCACATGGGCAGACTCTATAGAGTGTCAATAAATATCACCTGTTTGGGTGTTTAAGGAACACATACGTCACATGCGGTAACTTTGATAGTAAAGTGGGACTACCAGATAGACACACTCACACAGACAGACACCAGACAAAGTGATCCCTATAAGTTGTTCTGCTCTGCCTGACAGGCAACATAACAAGAGTTGTCAGAAAGACAACATAGCTCGCCGGAGGCAAGTTATGAGCAAGGTTAAAGTTTTTCAAATGTAGGTCAAAGGTCAAGGTCAAGGACCAAAGGTCAAAAATGTTTGTACGAGTGAATAGGTCTAGTCACAATGAATACACACATGAAGTTTGAAAGCCCTATCTGTCACTGTTGGCAAGATATGAGTAAGGTTAAAGTTTTTGTCTACGGACGACGCCGACGCAATCAGCCAGTACATACTGAACAGTTTTCCCACCACTTCATAGTCTTTAGCAAGAAGCTCCCTCAATCCATGATCGAAGTACTTCTCCTTTATCTGTAACAGAGCCAAGCGGAAAAATTCCTTACGTGGTCCACCTAAGTCAACAGCAACCTACATGTAAAATGAAAAATGTATTAGTACATATATACACTCAATTTGACTCAAAATGCCTGTAGGTAACAGGATGTGTTTGTGAAACACAAATGCCCCGGCAGCATCTTTGATAGTACAGTATAAATGAAAAATATCAACACCTCCCCCCTTTCCTGAGATATCTGAAAACGTGATGAAAATTTCAAAAACTTGGAATTTATATCAAATGATATACATTACACTATAACATTACATAATTTGAATGTTTTATCTCTAATGAACTAAAACGGATGGACTGACGGACAACCCAATCCCCATCCCCACGGTAGACGGGGGGCATAAAAATACACTATGTAGGTGCTACTAATTGATTCATATGCACGCTGAATATGAAGTACATGTATTTATCTGTCATTAGGCCATTTATTTTTTATTACTTGTTTTGTTGATCCCCCAAACCCATTTTTAGCTCCACTGGTCTCGACCAGTCGAGCTCATGTGTTAACTTGCCGTCTGTCTTCCAGTCGTCCGTCCGTAAACAATTTCTTGTTCCTTCTTCTCCTCTGAAGGTATATGTCCTAGAGACCTACTTATGGTGTCATCTTGTTGGGTAGGTGGTCTAGTTGTGTCTGCTGCATGTGTACATAAGGTCCATTTTGGACCCCCAGGGGCCCTAAAAAGGGGTGTGGTCAAAAAATCTTGTTCCTTCTTCTCTGAAGATATGTCCAAGAGACCTAATCATGGTGTCATATTGGCATGCCTACTTTTGGTCCACTTCGGACCCCCGGTGGCCCCAAAAAGGGGCGAGGTCAAAAAATCTTGTTCCCTCTCCTCCTCTGAAGGTATACTAGTACGTCCCAGAGACCTAATTATGGTGTCATATTGTTGGATTGGTTGGTTGGTTGATTAGGGCTTTACGTCGCTTTCAGTAATATTTCAACTATATCACGACATGGAAGCAGGAGGTGACCAACCTCTCACACAGTGTCGTGGCCTGGATTCGAACCCGGCCGTCTGCACCGCAAGCCAAGTGCTTAACCACTACACCACAGCTGCCCCTATTGTTGGGTAGGTGGTCTAGTTGTGCATGTGTACTTTTGGTCCACTTTGGACCCCCTGGGGCCCCAAAAAGGGACGTGTTCCAAAAATCTTGTTCCCTCTTCTTATCTGAAGGTATACATGTATGTCCCAGAGACCTAATTATGGTATTAAAAAAAAACCATACTGTTGGATGGGTGGTCTATTTGTGCGGTTGTATTTTTTGTTCACTTCGGACCCTTTGGGCGTAGTCCCTCCTTCCCTCTATTCTTAATGGTTAGTAAAAGGAAACCAGTGGAGCCCAGTCTCGACAGAGACTTCTGGTTCTATGAGTTTTAAGAAAAAAATAAAATATTGATTCAGTCATATTCTTATCATCATCACACGTATTATTCCTCAATCAACAGAAAAAAAAACCCTGGAAATAACGTGATTTGAATTTTACATAATATATTCATGATCAAAATCATTTACAATGCTTAAACATGTTAAATATTGATTATTTAGGAAGAGGACGGCTACTTTCAATCCTATGCAGGAGTATGGGATTATTCGCCCCACATGACACTCTTGTTTTGACGAACATACACCCTCAGTAATGAAAGCAAAGAAAATTAAACACTAAACATTCTCTGTTATTTTATAGCATAAATAATTTTCTCATCTTTTCAAACCCTGATCATGCTGATGGCATGTTTGGTTTTATTTTTATTTATTTTTTTGTAGCCACCCAATGGACATTTTCAATGTAAAAATACCTGAAACAACTTATAACGAGAGTTGTCAGAAGACAACATAGCTCGCCGGTGGGGTATTGCTAGAGGAGAAGGTCAATCTCCAAGGTCAAGGTCACTAGGTCACGGTAACATATGGAAGGTCTTGTCATCATGGTCATGAGAATTTTTAATCTGAAAATATCATTATATGAAAGCCATACCTCTCCATTGCTCTCACGGTTCATTCAAAATACAACATGTATATAGCCCAGGTGTAAGTTTTTGAAAAGTAGGTCAAAGTCCAAGGTCAAGTCACAAGGTCAAATGTCATGGTCCCAAATGAAAGGGCTTGTCATGAGGTACATGTATCTACATATGAAATATGAAAGTCATACCCCTCACGGTTCAAAAGATATATCCCAGGTTAAAGTTTTGTCTACGAACAACGACGACAACGCCAGGGGTATGGCATTAATTTAGCTCTCCGGACTTTTCGTCCTAAATAATAAATGGCCATATACTCATATTTCAAAAGTCCCAGAGACTTTTGTCATTTGATTGTGGGATATCAAATTTCATAAAGTGTTTAAGTTATGTTACATATCATACAAATACATGTAAGCATACACCCATGTACATGTACACTTCTCTTACCTCATTGTAAAATTGCACTTCGAGTGTTAACCTCAAGTCATGTAGATCAGACAGCTCTTCGAAAGCTGTCTCTAACAAGTTAGCCCGGTCTACTATAATGAAGTTTGTTGGACCCTCTGCTGCTTGGGTTGTATCATCTATATCCAGCTTTCTCCCTTTCACTAATACTGACTGCAACAATCGCAGGATTTCGACAGGATTTTCAATGTTCTCTTGAACACACTGGTTTATTGCCTCTGAAACTGAATCTGAAATGCTTTTTTCAACAGATGAAATTATAGGTGTGTCACTAAAACTTTCTGATTCATTTTGTAAGCTAGAAGATTGGGTTTCAGTCATATCAGTGGTACTTGTGAGAACAGGGGAAAGAAAGTTCTGTTCAGGAATATCTGCCAGAGATGTCTGATCTACTATCAGATAATGTAAAATACTCTCACTGTCTGTGGGGTTCACTGTGGCATGGTCTATAGCTGGCTCGCCTACTGGAGCATGTACCTGTACTTGGTCAATAGTAGCTGATACTGATTCTGAATATGGAGTTATTGTCTCATCAACATGTACATCATCAGCTACAAAACAAACCAAACAATGCTCTCTCAGCTCTGCTATTGGGAACTCCAATTTGCATTGTCTACAGGACTCCTTGATGACTGGACTGATTGGCGATGAATTTTTCTATTGGCTCAGTGGACAAGTTTACCTGGATCGGTCTTACAAAAATTTTTGCCTGTGGTCCAATACATGAGCGTAAACTTTTTACATTCCATTCACAGTTTATCATGGTTAAGTTTTTGTTGTTTGATTGACATTTCAACAGCTCATACCCACCACAATTTTTTAATTTCGGAAACCCAATTACTTCCCCATTCTCATCTTTTTCGTCAGTTGAAATTTTTGCCATCACTTCTGAAACTTCATCATCAAGATCTAACTTGATCTTTTTAAGTCCTAAACCAGCTTGATACAAGGTTTCTTTTTCTTCAGCTGTCGGTACCTTATTAGTGTCTTTGTCGGAAAGGCACACGACAGATACAGTCCATGTTCTTTTACTTTTACAAGTTTTAGATGACAAAGTTCGCGATCGCTTAGACGGATTTGTGCTTCCACGTTCACTTGCCCTCTTCCTACCATGTCCATGCGGCCGAGAAAATAATAAGTTTCTTTGATGTCTTACGTCTAAAGCACCGCTACTGATATTCATATTTTCCCGCCCACCTTCGACTTCGTCATCCCGACTGACCAGAGAACTGCGTTTTATTTCTGCAACTTTTTCCCTTAATCTTATTCTGTCACCGATAGTTGTGACACCTACACGAGTAAGATCTTGGTCTGTTAAGCTTAACACATTATCTATGTTAATTTTTTGTTCTCTAAAATTGACGGACAAAGCGTGTAAATCGATTTCCTTCAACACATTTTCCATATCCATGGAGGCCGCCATCTTAGAACTTTCTCGACTGAAAAGATCCGAAGTCTTCCGAACGCACGTCAACGTAACGACCAAACGGCCTCATATCATGCTATGATCACATCACGTACATGTCTAGTCGATAAATGAAAAGCTCGATGCACCTCACAAACTGATAAAACTACGCGCATCACGATATAACGTCTACCGAGTAAGAAATAACTGTAACATGTAACAAGACAATAGTGGACAATGGAAATTACAACGGCGTAGCTCAGCAGTGAAAAGTAGGGGGGGGGGGGGGCACAACTTTTCCAAAATTGATAAGCCAAAAAAAAAAAGGATTAGGGGGAAAAAGAAAGGGAGAAAGGGAGGGGGTTGTTTAGATTATCTCTCTCACACTGTACTGTATCTTAATTAGCGACAGTACGTATATGCAACCTTGTGTCAGAATCTATTTAACATTTTGTACATGCGAGCGAAGCGAGCCGAAAATTTTGAAAATTTATTTAAGTTTTGCTAGAAAGTCTTATTTTAGTTAAACAATACCTTATATAAATTCCCCAAAGTGGGAAGATGGACACAAACAAAATGATAAAAGGGAGTTTAGCTTCCCGCTCTCACATTGCACTGTATCGTAATCAGCGGCTGCGACGCATGTACTTGTTACTTATGTTTAAATTTATTTAACATTTTGTATAGGCGAGCGAAGCGAGCCGAAAATTTTGAAAATTTATATAAATTTTGCTTAAAATTCTTACATATGATAAATAATACCTTTAATATATCCCCAAAAGTGGGAGGGGGGCACAAACAGGGTTGTGAGGGGGCACGTGCCCCCCTTCTCCTACGCCCTTGAAATTTAATCACAATTTATATAATTACTTCACCATACAATGGCATGATTCATATCCATTCCGCGGCATTCCGTGGAATGATTTTATGATCATACAATATTAATTATGATTGTACAAAATGCTGTTTTAATGTACCACTTCAAACCATCGTTTCGCGATCCCATGTAGCCTAATCATTCGTAGTGACCTCATATACAGGCAGCACTGCCTCATGTAATGATGATACCGCCTCATGTAATGATGACACCACCTTATATTATGATGACACCACGTCGTGTGATGATGACACCACATCACGTAATGATGACATCACCTCATGTAATGATGACACCACCTTATATTATGATGACACCACCTGGTGTGATGATGACACCACCTCACGTAATGATGACACCACATCACGTAATGATGACACCACCTCACGTAATGATGATACCACCTCACGTAATCATGCCATCACCTCATGTAACGATGGCCATCTCATGTAATGATGACACCACCTCATATAAGGGTGACACCACCTCATGTAATGATGATACCACCTCATGTAATGATGCCGTCACCTCATGTAATGATAACATCACCTCTTATAAGGAAGACACCACCTCATGTAATGATAGCAACATATCATATAATGATTGCACTACCTGATAGAATAATGACACCACTACATGTAATGATGGTACCAACTCACAAAAAGAGGAAACCACTACATATAATGTAGAAAGAACATCACCTCACCAAAAATTGAACTTAAGGCAGCTATGGCGTTCCATAAAAGTAACTACGTTACCTCGGTGCCTTAGGGGCCAAAGCAATTAAATTTCTTGAATTGTGTGTTTGTTGTCATTTATCATTATTAAATACGGCATAACCATATATTTCAATACTTGTAATCGTTTAATACAATTATATTAAAGAAAATACATGTTTGCAATAAGTGATAGAATGAGATGATATACAGGAACATTTCAACAGTCAATATCACAGCAGTTCATAGAAGATGCAGCTGCATTAATAACAGTGAATGGACTAATATGGTCCCTCTTCTCAGTGCAACTAATATGGTACAGTATTTTAGACATATCCACTGTCTACATATGTCACCCCACCCCCCCCCTCCCGTCCCGATTTATAAATAGTAAAACATTGCTGACTGCCTCTGGCGGAAAGCCCCTGCATACACAACAACGTAGTTAGGGGGTTTGACGATATATATATATATATATATATATATATATATATATATATATATATATATATATATATATATATATATATATATTATATATATATATATATATATATATATATATACACACACACACAAACATACATACACGCCGATTTTGGGGCATTAGTTTAGCTACATCCCAGCAGGCATTTCAACGTTGAATAAACGTTGAATCAACGTTGAACTTCAACGTTGAATCAACGTTGAAATATGGTTTAAAATGAAAGTTGTGTCAACGTTGAAATCTCAACGTTGTTTCAACGTTGAAATCTCAACGTTGTTTCAACGTTGATGTTTCAACGTTGGTTCAACGTGGAAGTCTCAACGTTGTTTCAACTAGGAAGTCTTAACGTTGTTTCGATGTGGAAGTCTCAACATTGTTTCAACGTTGAAATAAGGTTTAAAATGAAAGTTGTGTCAACGTTGAAGTCTCAATCTTGTTTATGGTTGAATATTAGTTTCTCTATTCCTTTTGCATGATTGAACCACAGGCGCATATAGGCAAGCAAAGATCTGTTTACAAGCAAGTATTCAGCCTTTCCTCCAGAATCTGAAATAAGCAACTGACAAACTGCATGAATACTTGCTTGTCAACAAAACTGAATATTCGCTTGTCTACGGGCACCGTGGGACTGAACATTTTTAAAACTCCAGTTGCCCTCTGTGTAAGAGAAAGTTTCTTCACCGAACACAAAAACATGCTGTCAATTTTAAGTAATGGAGCAAACCTACTGCTAGTGGCTGTCCGGTGAATATTTTCAAAATATATAATAGCTGAAAAGCCAGAACCAGTGTGGCATTGGACTTTCATTTGCCCTCAAACTGACACAGATCCTTATCTACTTTCATCCAAACAGATAGTTTGAAAAAAAAACCAACAAAACAAAACAAACATAATATCTAACTTTATACAATTTAATTTTGTTTAAAATGATACACTATTATATAATAATTTACAGCATGCTTTAACATTTTAAGTTCTATATCTATAAACTATTACTGATGCCTGCCTTGTCTTCCCCTACCTCCAGTACCTTCTGGGACATATTTCAAAAAGTTACCGAGTTCTTTGTTAAAATCTGTCTCAGATAAATTCGTATGGGCTTGCAGAACAACATCTAAAAGATCAAAAGTTGAAATTGTTAGACTTTGATATTACCTTAAGAATAACTAATAAATCAACTATTTACCACAGACATTCTTTTTTATTTTTATCTATAAAACACCCCTATGTTATATCCGTCATATATGCGAAATGTCATCTTATCAAATGGAAATCATAAAGCAAACAATATCGACTTATAATATCACAATAATATGTATTGTATTTGATGAAATTTAATGATTTGTATCTTTGAATGTTTAAATTTTTCACATGTTACCTTTTACAACTTGATAAATCTGGGTTTTGGAAAAGACTCATCTTCTGCAGATTACACCTCGTCATTACTTCTATATGATTAAGGCAAGTGCATCCACATTAGCTGATTAGCACCTCCAACGTCTTAGATAGGTCATTATCTCTAATAACAGAAAGTTATACACAAAACACTGAGAGTGTCTCAAGGTACCATAAAGTAACTAAGTCAGAGGCCCCCTCCCTCCTCCTTTTTTAAAATCTCCGTTATACCTGATGAAACAATGTATTGATTATTATACTGAATCAGTAGCCTAACAACTGGCTTTTACAGTGGCGGATCCAGTGGGTTCGGACACCCCCCCCCCCCCTCTTTTTTCAGATATCCAAAATCTGTTAATGCACAATACATGTGACTTCCATTTTTGACATTGCAAAAAAAAAAAATAAAAAAATAAAAAAATAAATAAATAAATAAATCACCGCCTCGATCCGCGCCATTGATAAAATAAGATAAATTAAAACATTTCTGAAAATCGACATGTTATTACTTGTAGTCTCACAATGCCCTGTTTATTCGTTTGGGATCAGGGTGAAGTCTAGAACGTAAGAGAGAGAGAGAGGGGGGGGGATCTAAAGCCTGCGGGTTTTCAACTGAGTTTGTAATACATGTGCCTCGTACATCACATACATGTAGCACGGACATAGTGGTGCAGGAGAACTGACCGCTGGGTGATTATGTAATTACCACAAGGTTTTCACGCGAGTAAGCTATAAATACTCATTGAAAAATGCGGATGGTCAGGTTGATAAGCATTTGGTTCCTCGGCACAGGTAACATTTGAAGAATTTACATTCCAATATAATTATTCAAAATCTACATTCTACACATGCACCTCTTCCTCTGTCCCTCTGTCAATGCTGACAATTTATAACATACATGGTGATGATATTATAGTATACTTTCTTTGCATAATTGATTAAAATTCCTTCGATAAACTTTATCTATACAAACCATGCTTATAAAGCTAAAAGCATGTATGATAATGATGATTAAAACATTTAAGATAATTTTTTTATCATACACCTTAATTAATTTTTACCGGCATCTCTGACATCACTATTCACGACAGTGTGAGTGAACCCTAGTGGCGGATCCAGTCCCCCCCCCCCCCCCTTGCGAGGGATACCGAATTTTGCAGAGTTTTACTTGAACTTTGCTAAAAATGTAGGTTTTAAGTAAATTAATTAAGTAATTACTACCTTGGGCGAACGCCCCCGAACCCCTTAAATCTGCCACTGAAGCCAGCTGGTTGACCTCAACTTAGTTTAAATTGAAATGTTAAATAGGGCAGAACTGAATGAAAAGTAATTAATAGAGTTAAAAAATAAAAGATATTTAGCGGGATTGCAGAATTGATATTTACGTTCATGCCTATCTCAGAATCCGCCAGGTACAGAGATTCCACAAACAATCAATGAGGACAAAAATGGCCGAAACCAAAACACCTTTTCATGAGTAGATGTATAATTATTTTGATAGCGAGGCATGGTCACATTGCATGTCATACAGTATTGATATAATCTACATAGTTGTTGCATGAAAATGGCAGTTGTAATATCGCTTAATTTAAATTGAAAAGAACTAGCAAATTTCAAATCCTAGGGCTATATCAGGATTCTAAAATTAAGTGTTGTATTAGAAATCAGGAACAATTATAAGGTAATTATTTTTATACATATAAACATTTAAACATTATACTGTGTTAAAATATACGAAATATGTGAAAACATATACTTACTTGTCTTCTTCGTCAGTGCAACGTTACTGTACCAAGATCTTAGTTTGAAATGGGAAATGCGCGGCGAACTGACATCACACGTACCATCCTTTGTCTGAGGGCGTAATTTGATCTCAGGGTTTGGGAACAGGAAACAAACATCGTTTGTGTTGATAATACAGAAACAATCTGGGTATGCATTCGTGCGATTCTTGCATGTCCCCCTCACCCACCTCTCGATCTTGTGATACTTTAATGCGATAATCATCATTTCATACTTATAAAAATACATGTATTATAAAAAATTATTTTACACAATTCTCATATTTACATTTAAATTTTCAACTGATTAATGAATTTTTTTAAATCTCAATTTTCGTTTTTATGAAAGATTATTTAGAACATAATTGATTTCAAAACAGTTGTTGAATTAATTAAATTAAATTCACTTTCTTCATAATGAAACAAATGGAAATTAACTCCTATACAAACAGGACTTAAAAATATGCATACAAACATAGACATCGATTTTTCACTATCAGCGATTTTAATAATCGTAATTGGTTGAAACATGCAACGTCATATAACGTTGTTTCTTTCAACGTTGATTTTTACAACGTTGTACAACGTTGAAATATGGTTGATCAACGTCGTCAACCTGGATCAACCAAATTTCAACGTTGATTCAACGTTGCATGTCTGCTGGGATGTATGTATAGCCTATCTAATGAGTGCACTTTGTTAAAGTCGAGATATGTGTATATCGACATTTTAATTTTTTTTTTCAATGTCTTTATTACTATAATAAAGGTATAACATAAATGAAAGTACGTGCAATCATTTTTTTCTTCTATCATCTATCATGGGTATGTCGGACATAGGAATAAAACCTTTTTTTTGTGACATTTTCATTAGATTATAACAAACTCTTGCTTAAACTCAGAACAAAATCATATATTTTACTTCAAACATCACATCTTATGTTTCCTTGAAAAGAAATGAATTTTATGGGTTTTATTGTAAACCAATGAGTAACCATAGCAACAAAATCACGAAATTTTACAAAAATTCAAAATTTCAACTATATTTCTTCATTATCAATAGATGAAAATTAAGAATTATTTAAAAATTTCATAAATGTAAAGTTTTATTTTGATAATGTAAGGCTTGCAAAGATTTGTGCAAAATGAACATTCATTCATAATCCATTTTATAAGCATAAAAAATTAGCTCCTTAAAAGTTTAAAACAGAGCAACGTAGAACGGCACATAATATGTCTGCAATTCATTTTCCTAGGTACCACACAAACTAGAAAATAGTATCTAATCTAACTCTGGTAAATTACCTTTGATACTGCTAAAATAATTCAGTTTCTTCAATTGTTTTAGGTTAATTGATCTTCTTCGCACATCCATCATTTCCCATGACGAAACCCCCTCCCCCCTTTCCTTCCATTAATTACATCGACTACAGTTCTATAACATACTAAGGAGTTGTGAAAATTCCTGTTCAATATGCACATCTTTATATTGTGATCTTGCATTGTAGTTTGTAAACTTTTATAAAAACCCATCAAAGGGTATATGAGGAGTTGTGAAGAGGATGTAATTTGTGTAGAAAAGTCTGAAAGTGTCCAAGTCCAAGGGCCATAACTCTTGTAATTTGTTTTGGACAGCATTCTTCCCCCTTGAATCTTCATATGGTCTTCTTTCTTTGTACCATGTTTTATCAAAATCCTTTAGCAGAAGTTGCGAACACAGTATAATTTGCAAAGAAATCTAAATCCAAAGGCCATAGCTCCTGTAATTGTGTAAAAACAGCATTGCCCTTTCAAAATGCACATCTTCACATGGTGTTCTTTCATTGTACCAAGATTCATCAAAATCCCCCAAGGATTTAAAAGAAGTTGCGAAGACAAAATAAGTGGGAGAGACGGATATATCAGAAAGGTAAAGTTAAACAGAACAATTAAATAAAAAGCCCCACACATGTATGGACCTTGAGGACTTCATGACTTATAGGTTTCAACAAAATCCTTTCATCTGTACAGCTGTGCTAGAGAAGATGTGATAGACAGATGCTTGACACATTACTATGAATGAAAATAACTAATTTTCTAAAACTTTAATTATGAAAATACGCAAGTTATCCTTTGAGTCCTCTTCATTTGCTGCATTGTAATCCTCAAAGGAAGATTTTGTCTGCCTGGTGAGGTCTTGTATTTCTGAACCCGTAACTTGTTTTACGACCTAGTAGCTAATTTCTTTCCGGTAAATATTATTGCGATCTAAAGGTATGAATATGTCCGGATCAATTTGACCGTCTGTACTTTAAAGGGTAAAGAGCCATGATCTGATAATAATGTATTTAACTTTTCTGAAGAAATGTCGTAGATAATGCTGAGCGACTCACAACATGGTGTATTCGATTGGAACTTTGGAAACTGTTTTGGTACAATACACTCAGCCATATTTACCTCTTTTGTTTATTTCTTCTCATTGACAGAAGAGTTCCAAACATCAAGGCGAATGATTCAAATTGTAATGAAAGTGTAAAAATAATCGCTTGTATTTAAAATTCTCGATAGAGAAACCCAAAAGTAAAATTAATTAAAATTTATGTTTAGTTATTGGACATTTTATTTCTATGAATCTCTTGTTAAAGCATGCTTGCAATTTCCATGATTAACATGATGAATATATCATTCATTTGTAAAATGAAGAAATAGCCAAAATTCAAATTACATATAGTATTATTCTATAACAAAAAGGATGATTAATATTTCCAATTACGTTTTGGAAAATTAACATGAATAAAAATATATTTGTAAAATCTAACTGCTTAAAATCATAATGCAAGCACAAACACTGCATGTTTATTTTCCTAAATTCTCAATACCGCTATCTTCTAATTGTTTCAAAATAATTCAGAGGACACCTTACAATTGTTTTTGTGCCAATAACATCAATAAGGAACAAACTTTCTTTGACAATAGAAAAAAAGTTTTAAAAATATCAATAGGGTACATATATATAAAAGGTTGAAATCAACTTATATTAGCTAATCATATTAATTTAATGCTGATTGTCATGACAATTAAAATGCATAGCAACAAAAATTTAGTGAAATTTTAAAAATATTCAATAAGTTTTTAGTGTGTAAAATTTAAAGAGAATTGGTGACCATGAGTGATGAGAAGGTTGAAGTGATTATGGAGAATGGCTATTAAAAATAAGAACACATAAATGTGTAAATCGAATATACGAATGATATATTTAAATAATGCCCTTGTGTGTTATGGGATGAATTTTTTAAATATTGAACGCAATTTCCGGACATTGAATATAATGGAAGTTATTTTTATTTTTACAGTAATAGTCATAATGATAATAATTATGAAAATAATAATACAATTAATGAAAATGATGATAATTATAATATATATAGATAATAAAAATACCTAAATTACAAATAATAATGATAATAGTAATAAATACATAAATAGAAATAAATACATAAATAAATTGATTTGATTAAATGATAAATAAGAAGTAAATATATAAATGAACTGATTAAAAATTAATAAAACTTACGAAGTGATTATACTAGTTTCTTTATAGAATAAACTTACTAAGTTTTTCATAAATACCGTATTGCCTGTCTACGCGGTAATTTCCTTTGTTATGTTACACATAAAACCCTTAATGCAGGGTGTCATTTTAACAGTACATTTAATATACGTATATACGGCAACATTCTCCATGATCTAGTTAGGTCCATTTTATAACCGCCACCCGTAACACTGCATAGAAAGAATAAGAAATGAAGGCATGTATACGTGCGACTGGACCGAGTACACGCGGGAATTAATCGCGTGAACGTGAATTTCATTTCGCGTTAACCCGAGGAGCGCACGCGCGTCCGGTTGAGCAGTCCTGGCACGTGTGTTAAAGCAGTCATCGTGACTTCTTTTCACGTTAACATGTATGTTATGTTAGGACTGCATCCACCTTGTGTGTGTGTGTGTGTGTGTGTGTGTGTGTGTGTGTGTGTGTGTGTGTGTGTGTGTGTTGAACAGCATGGATTTAATAAATATGTTTCATTTGCTTCGAATTTTCCACATATTCTACATGTATGTGTGTGTCTGTTTTGTAGGATAAAAATACATTAAAGTAGTTTATTTTTTGTCGGTTCCTGATACATTATGGATTCTCAATATGACAAAATAGTTGATAATTCATCTAAATGTACATAGTATAAATGCATACCTGTGTGGATAGCTTTCATGAAGAATTCAGCAAAGGATGTCATCTTTTCGATTTCACTTTCTACTTGAGCATCATTTCCGTCAAGTAAGTCGAGCTTTTTGAGAAGTGAATCTGCGTATTCGTCCACCATCTGTTTGAGCTTTTGTCGCACTGCATTGACTTTGGTATGATCTAATCGATGATGTTCCTTTAGTTTAGGGATAACATCATTATGAATGTAGTCGTGCTTGACTTTGCCTTCTTTCTTTGCATTGAGAGCAAATTTTCTTTTAAATGTCCAATCATGGTCTTTATGGACTGCTTTCACACACTTTTCACATATTCTCTTCCTGCATGCGTTACAAAAACAATCTAGTTCTTCGTCATGTTGAGGACATGTTAGTATTGGACTTTGCGCTGATTTTGAAGATGCCATACTTAAGATCTATCGAAAAGACGAAGGAACATAAAATGAAGCTGCTATTAATTAAATTCAGTATTACTTTAAAGCGAACAGAGTGAAAAAATGACAAGAGGCACAAGTGGGTATTTTTCGTTCACCTAAGCATATGGGAAACTTGACAAGTTTAAGAATGTGATTAATGTTTATCGTTTTGCAGTAATATTAATCAGATTAGGAAAACAGAGTATCATTCTAAAACACTTTCAAACGCTTAGTACCATTCTAAATAAATCACTTACACTTCTCTTTTGAATATGGTAAACAACCGTACCTACTTTACCAAACCATGGGTTAACACTAGGAGAGATAGAGTCTAAAGAGACGCAGTACTGGTACAGCATACTGAGTCATTTTTGCAGTTTTATCAAAATTCTTCTTTCTCTGAACAAGTCAGCCAAAGGTTTAACACCGAGTTCTGCATCACTAGCTACCTTTTTCAATCTTAAAGAAATAACCGAAAATCAATTTGTCACAAAGTTTGAATTCAGAATTCAAATAAAAAAGATCGTGCTGTGCAAGACCAGGTGTTATTGTCCTCCTGCTTTTCGCGAAAGCGACATTAAATCATATTAGTCTGTCCGTCCGTCTGTCCTATCACAAAAACTTTACGCTTGATCATAACTTTTTAACCGTAAGACGTACGGCGTTCATATTTGACATGCATGTCCCTAATGCCGGTTATGTCCCAGTTTTTTTTATCAAGTGACCTTGACTGTGACCTTTGACCTTCAGTGTACCCTGATAGAACGCCGAGGCGGGTGACCACAATTCTCAGAATTTTCCTGTTTTATGTCATGTGTGTAGGAAAGGACATGGGAATATAATGATGCTGTGGAAAGGACATGGGAATATAATGATGCTGTGGAAAACTTCCTAAGTTTTACAAATGGAATGGTCCAGACTTGAACATGAATTATAATAAATGTTTAATACATTTATACTAACGAAAACAATGTTTAAGGCGGTGCAAAAGTCATTTTCATCTTATATAAGGTCTTGAAAAATCTTGTTTCTTTTTTTCAACAAAGTCCAAAACGATTTTTTAAAGTCAGAAATGTAAAAACAATGATTTCAGAATAAACCCTAAACAACGACACCCTTCAAAATCACCCTGAAGTACATGGTTTATTGATCTATGCTTCCAATCGGAAGAAATTTGTCAAAAATGAGTATTCTTAGGGACATTTGTCGCCCTGAATTTTGACTTCCGTTTAAGGGATCATGCCAAAATGTAGCAACGCCTGTGGGGGATCTTTTCAATTTCCCTCTGCTAACGTTTACCAAAAAGTCCAGAAGTCGAACGCGTGAAAGATTACGTACGCCCTACATTCTGACGAACACGGACGAGGAGATATAAGAATAACACATTTCTGAAAAACTAATCAGTGCTACTCTCTCTCTCGCTCTCTCTCTACCATCTTCGGTACAATTGTTCTTATTAACAATATGAAAGAGCTTCGTTCGTAGTTTTGCATTTACGGTAGAGGCATAGTTGAAGGCCTGTAATATCCGTTTCGATTTTCTTATTTTAGGTCATAATAATTGCATAGACCTTAATTTTATTCTATTATTGTCATTAAGAAAAAAGGCTTCAAAAACGTGGCCTTTGAACTGGTCAAGTTTGAGGGTCAAGGCCCTCTGTATTCAATTTACTAATTTACTAAAATACTTTCCAAGTCCAAATGTATAATTTTCGTATTCCAATTGACTTTTATTCCACCCCTCCCCGTTTTGAGCATAAATGAGGTCAGTCCAATATGTCTAACATGATCAACTAAATACTTGATGTATGATGTACATATATACAGTAGTTTAAGTTTAGTAATCTGTCATGAGAACATTCACCTCAGAATACGATTTTTCACATTTGCCCTTCCTTTTGCAGTGAAACTAAAAAAATCATTCTCTTTGTAATTTTAAAGCGCTACATCCCCATTGATATAGACAATCTTCTTCATGCACATAAAACATGACGATAGTCTAATAATTACATTTAACATTCTAAATATATAACATTCTAAATATATTCGATATTGACTTAGGACGGTCAATGAAAGGAACAAACGTCACACAATTAGTGTGGTTAAAAACTAGTTCTCTGACCTACCATGATTGACTAAAATATTTCAAAAGATTGTTGTTTCTGCTGTTTAAAGGAATTACCTGCTTCTTTATATATATATATATATATATATATATATATATATATATATATATATATATATATATATATATATATATATATATATATATATATATATATATATATATATATATATATATATATATATATATATATATATATTATCATCCATTAACCCACTTGTGTTTTTTTCTCAGTTTTTGGCAATACTGATGTTTCCATCTGACACAAATGTCAGTCATTCAAAGAGCGTAATATTCGTTTGTAATATTCTAATATAACTTCTTATTATTATCATAATTATTATCATTATCATTATTATTATTATTATTATTGTTATTATTATTATTACAATAATATAACTTATAACTAATATAATCTTTGAAATACATTTCATTTTGATCACACTGACATTTATTCATATGTTTGACAGAAAATCGGAATAACTGTATGATTACGTCTATATGATAAGTACCTCATACGCGCACGTGTCGTGTATTATGTCTCTTTAGCGATAATCAAGGCCGAAACTAGGAAATCCAAAATATAAATATATACGTATATTAATGTAGATATTTGGAAACTGTGGAAATCCAAGGTGTAATTATTTGATAACCAAACTAACTGAACTAAATGTAAGAGAAAAAAAAACAATAATAAAGATTGATAGAAATAATAATAATTTATAATGAAAATAATAATAATGAATTAAATGAATAAAGTAGTCGAAGGTTAAAGACATGCATGACAGATATACTCCCTAATATAAGAATAATTTACAGAATGTCCTCACAGTGAATTGGCAGTATATTTAGGTTCAGTACAGATATATTTATTTATTTATATTCATTCTTGATCACAATATTTCTTGAGCATGAGTAAGGTTAACTTCAATATATATATTTGAAGGTATATGTATGTATATCTATGTTCGTCTGTGAGTATATTTAAGAAAACTATATCCAAATACCACCTTGATTTATATATGGGTTTAAATATAACATGCATGCATCGTCAGGTTACGATGCTTGCGATTTATAATTTCATACATGAGCGGGAACTAAATATGAATATGAAAGTTTTGCCCAATCTAATTTTGGCTATTGTAATGTTGATTCAGGAAAAATTGTTTGAAGCAGTAAGCAATAAAATAATATTTCGTGGGAATATTCACTTCGAAATGCAGATTTACACATTTCAGCTTCCTTAAGGCAGTAAAACTAATAAATTATTCAAAATTAGCATCACGTCTCCCTTCTTATAGAAAATCACTTAGTCCACTGATATACCGTGATTTACAATGCTGAGCCTATAACTACTGTAATCTAAAATTAAGGATCATCGATTATTCATTAAAATATAATAGTTTATTGTTTAAACATCAAAGGGAAACAATACAAGTGGATAAACACATCCAGTATTTTAGTTAGATATTTCCGCAGAATAAAAATTAACTTCATTTTCCATTATTATATATAGGAATATAAGGGGAGATAGAATTCACAATTAAGAGATACATACATATAAACAATTAATTCATCCGATAACGTCTTGATCACAATATTTCTTGAGATTTCTCGGATCAAATAAAGATATCTCGACTTTAAAAAATCTAGAAGATATATCTCCGTTCTAAATATGTACATCTGTGTTTGGAAAAGTGATTAAAACTGAAGACACTTTTGTTTAACAAAATGAGATATCTCTAAATTCATTGGATATAGCTCCATATCAAAGAAATATCTTTATTTTGAATAGAAATATATTTATTTTTAACAAGGTAGCAAGTTGGATTTACTTATAATTTCACATTGGGGAGAAAATTTACTATATAGTAGTTTTTCCCGGGGGGGGATGGCTATAAAAGAGGGGATGGCTATATTGCCAATTTTCCCCCGGGGAAAAACTGCTACATAGCCATTTTTCCGGGTGAAAATGGATAGGGGGAAAAACTACTATAGGTCACCGGCAAAGAATGTGGGAGGTAGGGAGCCGTCCGTGAGAGTTGCTGTCAGTCTAATGCTGTGTCATTTTCTTTCGTTTCGTTTCGATTTGTTTCGTTCCCTATCAATTTGTTCTTTTTTTTTTCTTTTCATTTTGTTTCCTTTTGTTTTCTTTTTGCTTTCGTTTCGTGCTAAATTAGGACCCGATCTTGAAAGTATAAAATATTTAAATGCTTTAGATGTGCATCTGGCAAGAAAGACTACCCAAATAAGAAATTTCATAATATTTCAAAATTTTTGTAAATTTACACAGAAATGTACAGAAGCATTATCACAAAATATTTGCCCAATGATATAATAACGATTAATAGAATTATTGTGAACTGTGAAATGACACAGAAAGATAGGAAAGTAAGAATGAGAAGTAGCCACCAACATTGTGTCAAGTTGTAAATTTGGTGTTCTTACATGAAGCATACACATGTAAAGTTATTTTCTTACAAAACAAAAATGTTTTCCTTTAATGTTCTATTTATTCCTAATTCTAGGTACAAAAGAGACCTTGACTACTTTTAGAGATTGAAAAGTAGCCGCTAATTGCGAAGGCATGTTACACACCATTTTGTTATTCACATTAGGTTTCTCCGGGCCTAATGATTAGAATACTCTTTGAACACTTTGAATTGAAGGCGGCGAGAACCGAGTGGTTAAGGTGTCTACCAGTACATCACGACATTTAACAAGGTCATACACACCATAATGATATATGTTTAAAGAATTTTTATCATTTCGATTGTTAGCATTTTTTACCTATTCAAAGTCGTATCCATTACCTTTTACGTTAATAAAAATCTTTTGAACACGACGTTTCTATTCATTTCATCAAATATAGAAACCAACTTTAGTCAAGGTCAATCCAGGTAAAATTTTGGTTTACACCTGTTATAACGAGGTGTCTCTTTAAAGATTTAAAACACCATAAACTGTTTACTTCTGCAATTAACTTAGATAGACTACAAGCAGTCAAGAAATCGTCCAATCTTAATTATTGTAATTCACACAAATAAGATCGGTAAATAGCAAATAACAAATCTGCCATCATTTGCATAGCCGGTGTGGTGGGAGCTTTTTACATTGGGACAATGATCTCCAATTTGATCAGATCATTTCAAGAGGAAAGAAACTTTTACTTCTGTTAAGACTCATGTGACATTTCTTGGCAATTTCAAACGAATCTCTCATTGACGATTATTTACTATGGTTTAGGAATAAATAGCCTGTCCCTTATGATGCGTTAAATGGAAACTTGCATTATCATTTATGATTAAAACATGTTTTATATTTAAGATAAATTGCATACCAGATGTGCTACATCCTATGATAATTTTACTATACGCAGTAGAGAATCCTGGGCAAATTGACCACAGAAAATGCACATAAAAAGGTGTTAATAGTGATAAATTATTGCTTTGTTTTCTCTTAGTGATACCACATGTTGTCTTCCCCTCATTAATTACTGAAACTTTTTCGAATGGTGAAAAAAAAAAATTCAGAAAAAAAAAAACCAAATAGGTATGAAATATAAGAATATCACTCTTCTTATTAAAACCGGAAATAGCAACTCGTATGGAATTAAAGAAAAATAATTCATTTATACAGCGCTTATACTTATCATGACAAAAAATAAATATCAATAACCTACGTACCATATATGCATGAGATTGTACTAAGTTATTGTATTGTTCAGTGTTGTTTTAACACCTATTTGCATAAGGTCAACGTCAGGGCCTCAGTTCAGAAAAAAAGAAATGTCGATATACCCGTTTTACTAAGTGTGTGGTGCAGTATTTACAAGTTGATCAATAAAAAGTACACATTGAATAATTGAATAATTATAACCCTGCGAATAGAATATTGTCGGGTGATTTACGATAAATCAGTAGAAAATGTTGTGACAATGACGCTGTCGAGTGTCTGTTTGTATACCCCACAGCGTAGAAATGGAGTCTTATTAAGGGTGGTCATTTGCTATCGAAAGTAAATCAAGAATTCTTTACAACATGGCGATACCATGGATATATCGTCTCCAAGGTGAGATTCATGTAGAAACAATATGGCGAATATCAGTTGTTCATATTCGGGCTACTTATACAGGTAGCTTACGCCAGTATTTTGCTAGAAGCCGAGGAGTTTCCAGTCTCTGAACGTAGTCTATGTCTCTGGGTACACGCATACTTTGATTCCTGATTTACCACTATCTAATAATGACAAGTTTTTTGCGTAGCTTTACTGGAACTGCCAACCTAAAACATTGAATCACTGCTGAGTGTTACATTTTCAATTAATTTGATGAGAAAGTCAGACAGGTACATTCCTGTGTCATTCCTGGGGAAAAAATACATAGCTCGTAACTCATTTTGAAAATTATTTTGCGTGTTATTGGTACTTTCATTTAAATGAAACAATGTAGGAATTTAGATATACTCGAATACACCTACAGGACAGCAGAGATGAAGAAAAATAAAGATAGGATCGACATACAGTAGAGGGTTTCGCCTTATTAAATGTTTAATCATACACTGGACTTAAAGTTTTACTTTATTCTCAAAGCTTCTTATTAACCAGACCAGTAAGTATATCACGAAACCCTTCCATCCGGAACACACGGGTTGGTTTCTTTTAATTAAATGGATGTAATACACACGCCGGTATATATTAATATTATGTATTTCACGAAATTACCTAAATGTGCTTTTCCTAGTAATTAATATGAAATATTATGAATAATTCTCGATGTTACATATGCTTTAAATCCTCCCCATACCCCATTTTATACAACTAAGCTTTCTAGCCTAGTAACCCCACATTCTCCTACTTCAACCTTTGACATGTGAAAAATAATAACAAAAACATGAAGCATATATGACACCAAAAGATTTAAGGGGTTTGGGGACCGAGAACCATAGTCTTTTCTCCCTTTCATCCTGTCCGCCCCGTTAGATAGAAAAGACGCATATTAAACCCCATGCTAAACGAAAGTAGAAATTCTGGACATTCCCATTCCGAATTTCCTTTGTTTCACGCCACCCATGTAAAATAACAATTAATTGTTATTCTATTTGTGAACAGGTATGCATGAAATTTAACACATTTTTCTTTTCCATGACTTAAGTATGTATTTAATTCTCTTTAAACTTACCTATTTTCACAAAGATATCAAAACTATGCTTCAAAACCGATTGCAATAATTCACTGAAACAGGAAGTTTAATTCTACACAATACACTGAGCTGCGTCACCGTCCTCCGACACAGGTCCCTGCAAATAAGATAATTGTAACCCCCCCCTTTTTTTTCCCTCTGACTCTCTCTCTCTCGACTCGTGAGATAATTGTAACCCCCCTTTTTTCCCTCTGACTCTCTCTCTCTCTCGACTTGTGAGATAATTGTAACTCCCCCCCCCCCCCTTTTTTTTCCCTCTGACTCTTTCTCTCGACTCGTGAAATGAAAACACAAAGAAAGAAGAAGGTTTGCAACTCACTCGTTGCCTCAAATTTTCTCGTGACTGGTTCAGTCGCTTTGTTGCTCTATTGATACACCTTTTTTGTTTTATTTTCATGTAACGATTAGTAGACCCTCACCTTGCACAAAATATTCTCAAACGTCGCTCTTTATAGCACCCCTGGCGTGTAACTTCTTATTTTAACAAAAGCGAACGGATGTACACAAATCGAAACCACTCATCTGACACATGCGCGTGAAATCGAGTTCCGAATACGATACAAGCTTACGTAAAACGCAGAGCGTGCCGAAAAACTCCGGGAAAAATGGATGAGTATCAACAAATTGCTTATAAAACATGTCTGAGTGGTCATAATACTGTCATTTGCGGGCAAGCGGGAAGTGGTAAATCATTTTTATTGAAGAAAATAGTTGAAGATCTTAGAAATAAGGGGAAAAGGGTGCATGTGGTTTCTTCAACGGGAATATCAGCTACACAATATTCTTCGCTTGGTGGATCAACACTACACAAATGGGCCGGAATAGTGGATGGGAGATATTTGAACGAGGAAATTTTACATCTTGTTCGAACTGATGAGAGATATGTGTCAAACCTCGACAACATTCTAAGCGTTGATGCTTTAGCTGTAGACGAAGTGTCCATGGTATTCGCGAAAATTTTTAAACAAGTGGAATGGCATTGTCGGAAGATTCGGTGTTCTGATGCTGTTTTTGGAGGAATCCAATTAGTACTTTGTGGTGACTTTTATCAGTTAGCCCCAGTACCTAATGAACTTTATGGAGATACAGGTAAATACTGTTTTCAGACTGAATTTTTTAAACATGCCTTTCCACATGTTGTTGAATTAAAAGGCATACATAGACAGACAGATAAATTGCTTATAAATGCTGTCAATGAGTGTGGCAAAGGTACGATTTCTGAGGAGACAAAGTGCTACATTAAGTCTTTAGAGAGACCTTTGAATGTGAATAGTGTACATTTATTTGCCCGTAATCATGATACTGACATCTATAACTATGAAGAACTTGAAAATAGTCCAGGAACTTCCACTGTTTATGATGCAGAGGATGAAGGAGCACAATTCTACCTCCATAAAACAACTGTACAAAAACATCTTGCCTTAAAGGTGGGATGCCCCATTGTGTTAATGAAGAACTTATCACCTATTTTGGTAAATGGACTTCAAGGAACTGTACTTCAGCTGTTTCCAGATTCTGTTGTAATATCATCTAGTTTTACCTCGGATAGCAGGAAAATAACCACTACAATAAAAAAGCATGTTTTTGAATTTTATGACCCTGTTAATAAGATTATAGTAGCCAAAAGACGGCAAATTCCATTAAAATTGGCATATGGACTGACAATTCACAAATCACAGGGTTTAACATTGAAATATGTGACTGTACATTGTGAAAATTGTGTCCAGCCAGGGCAAATAGGAGTTGCAATAGGACGTGCCACTTCATCAGATGGATTAAGAATTTTGAATTTTAAACAATCACTTTGCAAACAGCATCCTAGTTATGTTAGAGAATTTTATAAGCAAGCACAAACAGGAGAAACATATGAAAATTTGTCCTGCTGTAGACCAAATATTCCTAGTTCAACAGTGATAAATGATGATGGAGATCATGATGATGATAATGATGATGTTACAGATGATCAAGATGATGATGATTTACATATAAATGAAGATCAGGATGATGTTGATTTAAGTGAAATGTCAGGAGAAGATATTTCATTCCTAGAAATGATTTGTAATACAAATTTTGACAGTAGAAATGAAGACCAAGTTTCAATTATACAAGTTTTGCAGGAGGTGAAAGAAGAATTCATGGAGACTCCTTTAGAAAATAAGGTTTTAGAATTTGAAAGAAAAATACATCAAAATGACAAACCTTTTAGTGAGTTCTTCAATGGACAATTTAGGCTTGTTAATGAACTGCGAAAATTGTCCTTTCCTGAAAATATATCATATTCAAATAAGAATAATACTGAATTTTTAAGTAAATTTCATGCTCATCTAAGCAGCGAAAAGTTCAGGAAAGATGCTTGCAGTGTGCTCGATGTATACAGTGTTTCACATAATGGACCAGAGTATCAGTTTCTGACGTCTGTGCTTTTCATCATAGAAAAAGAATGCTTCAAAACTGTAGGAAAAACATTGAAACTTGCATCATCACAATCGTTTGATATACTTACTAGTGCAAGTCTTGTAGATTCTGCTCGTGGCAAAATTCGTTACATTTCAGGCTATGTTATAGCAAAAATGAAATTCAACTTGTGCAGAAGAGTGAAAAATGTACTATTTGGAAAAGGGAAGGAAAACCTTGTACGTGAATTACAACTGAAAATAAAAATATTATCGTCATTAACTTTAACTTATGAAGAATTATGTTGTTCTTCATCAGATCCTGAGAGCTTAATTGAAACAGCAAGGAAACAAAATGATAGAGAAGGGCTTACCAATGTCAGCGACAGTGCATTCAGCTTCTTCCCTTAGATAAAGAAACTGGAAATTTCCCATTGAAACTTCATTGAAAATCCAGTGTTTTAGCAGTTATCATTGAAATACCATTAGAATATCATTGTTTCACCTTGCAGTCTCAGTAAACCAGTTATTCTAAGACGATTGAAATTCAAGTTTTATTATAACTGTGATTTTAATGCCAATATTTCCATTGAAATACCATTATCTCAAATAACTGGACATTTAGTATAACAATTATACATTGATATAGCATTTATTTTCGAAAGCAGTTTTTCTCAATTCAATGGTTGTACATACACATAGTCTATAGGTATATTATATGTTCGGCGAGTTGTTTCTGAACACAACAGAACTCAAGTTTGAAAAGGGATACAAATATACAGAAATCCGCCGGAAAAGAGTTACATGTATTTAAATGAACGGATGCACTGATTTAGTACGCCTATTTTGTAAACTCCCGTTATATAATGATTGTGTGATAATTGGAACCCATCTATACGATCTTCAAAATATTTCGATAAGGATCGTATTTCATCCGTGTTAACGAAGTGCCTATCGTTTATACCAGAGACCTTCGAAGATACGGATTTACTCTAATATGAAATACCGTACGTATCCGTCATGCACCTATACATATATATGGTGCCGAAATGTACGGAAAATGCGATAACGGACCAGCGCTCACTTCGTCGATGTCAATTTTCAATTTTCAATCTTGCCGATTAATTTTCAGGGGCACTGTGCTTAATTATGATAAAATCGTCGTTTACATTTAGTTTTCTTTCAAATCACTTTGAATAGGCTGTTTTGTAAAGGTCTCCAGCAAAAATACTACAATAACTCCCCCCCCCCCTCCCCTTTTCCCACCCCACACACCATAACTATCATTGACATTTTTTCTCAGTTATTAATACATTTTAAAACAATAATACAGGGAAAAAATACATTCTGTGGTTTAATTTCCATAAAGAATATTATTTCTGTATCCACACTACAGTACGGCTTCAGTCCAGACAGATCAGTGAAATCAGATATCGTCCATTCCTGATAACGAACTGTATTATATAACACGTTTCGAGAATCATGGGAAAATGACCTTATTATACAGCCTAGTATCATTTGAATATGAAGCAGCATCCGATCGAGCGCCATAATTCAATTTGAGAAAACGTCTTGTATATCGTTGTGCACGCGCTCTTGCATTTACGTATTTGTAAAAGATAGTCAAACAATTGGCGAGCATATTTACAAGATGAAGTGACGATGATGGAATAATACAAAATAGAAAGACGGATTTTGTTGCATATATAAATGTACCATCGCTGACCTCGAAGGACATTCTTTTCACTAACGTACCGGTAAGTATTGATTTTTGTTTTGTTTTTAAAAACTTTCAGTGTTCTTCTGCTCAGATGTTTTGTGTTAATTATTATTTGAAAACGTTGAATCTACATGGTTGGGCACTGTCTTTCTTTTAGAAAAAGAAACTAACAATGAGAGTGAAATGATTGTTGCATTATTTAACTTGAAATTATTAAACTTTATGCTTACGAGTAATATAAGATTGTATTTCTGTAAAGTTGATAATCCTCATAATACCTCGTCGAACCCATCACTTGTAACATGTAAGTTATTGATATCAAAATTAAATGGCGCTCGGCGGGACATTCTCTGTCGCTGAAGAGGCCGGGAAATATGATACGGGTTAATTAGAAGAGAATGAAGGTCAGTGATTATCGCAAGCTGACGGATGTGCGTACAAAATGTGCACCTGTTTTGAACGTATCGGAACACACGGATGATTAACAGAGTGTTAGATGTAACTAACATAGAATTTTTCAAGAAATGAAAACACTTAAAATACTTGTGAACGAGTCTGTCCGTACATGTACATTGATATACTTTCATAATTGTCACGTTTTCTGCGATCTCGTGTGTTTGCAATTGGGGTTGTCTCATGTTAACAAGTAATTAGTAATAATGCATTATACCTTCGGTAGGAGCATAGTCAGGTGCGGATCCAGAAATTTGGGTCGAGGGGGAGGGGTGTTCATCCATATTTTTGTAACAATAACAAGAAAACAATTTTCGTCAAATCTTAGGGTCGGTCCAGACCCCCGGTGCATCCCTCTGGATCCGCGCATGACGGTGGTCGTGTGTAAGGTGGTCAGTAGAGAGTATGGCTCTTCCTTTTTTACCTCTTCTCACCCTGTCTCCCCATTCTTTTCCTTTCCCATCTCTTACTCATCCCGTTCCTCTCCTAGACTACCCTGTCCACCCCATTGTACCTTTGTCCTGATAAACTTAAATTGGTAATTCATTTTGTGATATTTATTTTTACAGATCTTTGCCACATGTCAGTGATCACCTGCCTCAAAAACATTCATGGCAACTTTGCTTAATGATATTGGAAACTACGGACAGAAAGTGGTAAAGGAATGAGAAAAAAGTGTGTACAGAAAAACTGTGTGAAATGCTTGAATGCATAAAATTGATACATGGAGAAGTGATTTAAACTAAAATTTATACATGGAAATGTGACTTAAACTATGTGATAAGCGTACAAATGTGACATTTTTACAGAAAAAGTAACATGCACAGGAAGGAGACGTGTATCCAAAAGTATTATGAAGACTTTGTGGGTCTTCATGCCATAATAAGTTACTTAATATTGTTGAGTGACAATCTGTGGATTAATCATATGGAATTCCGATGATGTTTTCAGAGAATTTAATTTTGTTCTATGCATTGATTTAATTTGTTTATATATGAACATTTTCCAAAATTCTGAAAAACAAGGTAGGTTACTGAACATTTAAATATGAGAACTTTCAATGGATGAACATGTTCATTTTCATTTAGTAGGCTATACATTATCTGTTGGCAAGATGATCTTTCTATATGTAATTAAAGTTTAATATCAGTTCTTTGATAATTAACATAGTGGCATTACATGTGAAGAACATAATAAAACTTCTGTTTCTGTAAGTCATTGTATTTTTTTTTTTTCCTTTTGTGGAATAACTGGGAAAGTAATGGTATTTCAATGGTTTTCTGAAAGCTGTATTTCAACATTGATTTTTCAGTTAAATGTGACGTCATTTAACTGGTTCTACCTAATTTAAATAATTCGCCGATTTCAATGGTAACAATGGACTTTGAATGGTATTGCAATGGGTTTTTACAGAAAACTGGAAAATCAATGGTTTTTACACATACATTTTACATTACCAGTTTGCATCTAATTAGTAGAACTGCAAAAGTAATGGGATTTCAATGGAAAGAATATAACTGTAAAAGCAATGGAAGTTCAATGGCATTCTTTTCTGTAAGGGTTTGTAATCCTAGAGCAGAAGTGTAGGGAGCTGCTAAATCATGAGAATCTAATTGAAAAAAGGAAAAACATTTATAAATATGTACTGTCACAATTACATAATGATATGGATATCTACACTTTATGGATACAATTATTGTCTGTTAGCAGCCCGTGTGTAAATCCTTTTGAGCAGAATATGGATGATGTGAATAAGGTTGTCATTTCCTTAGTTGACTTTGTTTCAAATTATCATGACTTATTCTTCTCAACTATTGAACTATTTCTAAAGGTTGCCACAAGTCAGTTCAGAAGAAACTTTTTAATGTTTGTTCAGAGAGGGAAAACACAGGCTCTGAGGAAAAAGGTTATGAACAGATCCAGTAAAAGTAACATTTCTGTCATGAATCTTAGGGCAATAGTGAATGATACTTCAACCAACAAAATTGTCAGTCATTTGAAACTTAAAGCTGAACTGACACAAAATGACAAGTTCTTTTCAGACCGAAAATTTACAAAAGCTGATCTTCTTATTTTATGTCAGGCATATGACATTTCCATAGCAAGGAATAAAAGGAAAGATGAGATTGCATTTTACTGCGACAAAAATTAATATCTGTGGAAGATATACCTTTTCCTGAGAAAATCCAGGCTTCGAATTCTGAATAATTAAGTTGTGCATGAACTGTAAATACTAAAATTCCAGGATACTTCTACAACAAGGAAATGAAATAAATGTGATTAGGCTCATTTTATATATACATGTTCCATCATTGCTTGTAATGTGATGGATTTTTAAACCTGCCTTTATTAGTGTACAAAGGAAAATGAATGGATGCTGCTAATGATAACATATTATAGGTAAGAATTTTATTAAAAATTTGTTTGTTACTACATGTATTTTTATACAATTATAAGACAAATATGAAAATGTAAAGCTAGTGGATAAAACTTCTCCTGATCAATATCATACAGTAATACATGTATAAAACAAGGTGTTTGTAAATATTATGAAGAGGTGATCACAAAAATAGCTTTCTGTTGCAAAGGTATAAATTTCTGGCCAGTTCATAGGCAGATGATGCTGTCGCCATATAGATATGTGTAAACTATTAACAGAGTGACGTTAAACAATAACTAATCAATTATTGTCATTGTTAGGCAATTTTACTTACATGTATCATTGTAGATTCCAAAGATACAGTATGATTTATTGTCTACGGGAAGAGAACAAGTTTGCCTCCATGCTATTTCCTGCGTTTGATTTCCTGGAAATCGAAGACTGGCACAAAATCACAGAATTATGAAGTGTCCGCTGCTGACAAAACATGTTTTCAACAATATCACTATTTACCCTGCTAGGTATAATAGAAGCACCTGATGATTTAAGTCTTTCCTCACACATTTCCACGAAGCCCAAAATTGTAGGTACTATATCTTGCCTAGTTTGGAAAGAAATCAAAGATTTTTCTTTGTTTGTTAATTTCAAGTTTTTTTCACCTCATTTTCCCAATCAACAAAAAATTTTAATACATTTTTCAGCTCCTTAAGTCTGTCATCAGCAATATCAGATATTGGCCTAAAGTCTCTAAACACTTTGATAAGGGCACTAGTCTGTTCTAGCAACTGTATAGTAGAATCCAAATAAGTAACTTCATTTTGTATGCATAAACTTTTTTTATATAATTTCATCAAGTGCAGCATGTCAGAGTTAAGTACATGTTCTGCTAATTCATTTCTCATTTTATTTTCACTTGTGAGTTCAAAATGATCTTGCGTCAATCTATGATGCACAGGGAATGGATTATGTGTAATATCCCAAGTAAATGCTTTTTTAAAATGGTCCCAAATTATTTGTTGACCATTCATCACAAGGCAACGCTTTGAATTATTATATTTGCCACTTTTAGACAAATTGTTTCTAATTTTCTTGAATACATGAGAATTGTCCATGATAAAGAAAATCCTGCTCTTCTCATTACAACAGATGTTACGAAAACCACATGTTAAAGGGGATGCAGAGCTAAAGTCTGGAAGCAAAAGTTTCATCAAGTCCCTGTTGCTCTGAGCGCCATCTGTTGAAATATACTTGATTTTGAATCCGAACATAGAGAGCATTTGTACAGACTTCCAAACAAGTAAGTACAATTCATTTCCAGATGCTGTGCATGTGGGGAAGTGTGCAAAAGGAAAGCGAAATCCTGTTAATCCTAGGAAAATAAGTTGAAGAGTGTGTGTTGCTAGAGTAGCTTCCTTCTTACCACTTTTAATTTGATTCATGATAATTGACTCAGGTGTTACATCAGTGAAACCAATAAGTTCTATGGTACCATTCTTTTAGAAATTTGTAAGTCTGGCTGTATGCTCATTTCATCAATAATGAGGCCACCCTCATACCTTTCTGGTGGAATATCATGTAATTTGGCCTCATCTGCCATCCATTTAAGCATTTCTTTAACAATACCAGCCTGTTGATGAATTTGTTTTCTGTATAATTGTAACATGCGCTGAGATGGTAAGATTAAGAAACCGCTTTGTCTCAGATCAGTATATCCACGTGGGCTTCTACAGTATAGGGATAAACATAGCCTCACAATATCACTGTTCCAGCGTCTTCCATGGGGGTTTCTTTCTAAAGCTTCCTTTTGTGATTGCAAAAATGATGACATTTTAGGAGGGCAGTCTGGGAAAATCTTGGCTAATATTGTGCTCATATCATCATGATCTGCATTACAAAGATGGAGAGTATCTTCATTTTCAATACTTTCACTTGATTTTTCTCTTTGAACACTGTTCACAGGATTATCCTCTTGAAGTTGGATATTTTCCTCAGGATGGTCACTCTGACACTTGGGTTCATTTAGAGATTTGCATTCCTTACATATTGGTATTAACTTTTTGAAATTTACAATAACTTTGCATGTTTTAGCTCTGTAACGATGAACATCACACTTATTTGAACAGGTAAGAGTTTCTTTGTAAAATAAAGTGTCTTGGACACTGCAAATGTTTGAAACACCCTCACAACAGCGGAAAGATCTGACAGCATCAACTACTGAAAGAATGCTTGATTTCTCCACGGAGAAGCAACTGTCTAATCCAGCTTCCTTTGGATCAATAGAATTCCCCAATAAGGTAAGAGACCATTTCCCATCTATTTTAAATATCACTTCAAAAACAACTTTGTTTCCATTGATTTTATAACTTGTGTAGTGACCTAAACATATTGTCTGTTCACAACTGGATATCTTAAAGAAATCTTCAGGGACAACATTAGGTATTTCCTGAAATGTTATTTGCTGATTGAGATCATTTTCTTTGTTCTCTTTCCATTTTATGCCATAATAACGCTGGGTCAGCTTATTGGCCCAATTCCTCGTATCCCTACACCTACGAATTTTCACTTCTGAAAATACTTTAGTGATAATTCGTCCAAATTTGCTTTTTGTTATTTTACTGTTAGCTTCTGTGATGTCTACTATGTCCAAAAATTCATTTTCATTACCTGATTGGATATTAGAAAATATCCATTGTGTAATTTCTGTATCTGTAGTCATATTTCGTTTTAAGCAAATCGAATATTGCGCCAAATTCTATTTTCCCGGAGTTTTTCGGCGCGCTCTGCGTTTTACGTAAGCTAGTATCGTATTCGGAACTCGATTTCACGCGCATGTGTCAGATGAGTGGTTTCGATTTGTGTACTTCCTTTCGCTTTTGTTAAAATAAGAAGTTACACGCCAGGGGTGCTATAAAGAGCGACGTTTGAGAATATTTTGTGCAAGGTGCGGGTCTACTAATCGTTACATGAAAATAAAACAAAAAAGGTGTATCAATAGAGCAACAAAGCGACTGAACCAGTCACGAGAAAATTTGAGGCGACGAGTGAGTTGCAAACCTTCTTCTTTCTTTGTGTTTTCATTTCACGAGTCGAGAGAAAGAGTCAGAGGGAAAAAGGGGGGGGGGGTTACAATTATCTCACAAGTCGAGAGAGAGAGAGAGTCAGAGGGAAAAAAGGGGGTTTACAATTATCTCACGAGTCGAGAGAGAGAGAGAGTCAGAGGGAAAAAAAAGGGGGGGGGGGGGTTACAATTATCTTATTTGCAGGGACCTGCGTCCTCCGAGGATACCAGAGGGCGCTTGCAAGTTTGCTTTAATTGGAAACCTTCGTCCATTTCGGCCGCGCACTTGAAAATCAGACTCGCAGGTAAGGACAGTGCTAATGTTGGATTGGAGCGATCCATCGAAAGAAGATAATGGAGTGATACAAAAAAACAATCCCTTGTAAAACAGTATATGATCACATATTTCACCTTGGTTTCAGATTGTTTATCATAATATTTGTGTGGATATTATCATATGTTTTTTTTTTTTTGCCCTTTGCAGCCTTGAAAGAAGTGTATTTCATCCAACCACATGCAGCACACATACATCATCCGACATTTTGTGATCACGTCATAAAAAAAAACTTCTTGGAATAATTTTACTACTTACCTATGAGTCCGAAATGAACAAGGTGATCGGATTGTAGTTTGTATGCCAAATGCGAACTTTATAGAACCCTCTGGAAGGGATTAGTGTTGTAGTGATGAAATGGGACCCGTCCGAAAAGAAAGTCTGGGTGGTTGGGAGGTATATAAGAATAATCCTGTCTGTCTGTCTGTCCGTCTGTTCACAATTTTCCGGGACATAACTTCTTATCCCCTTGTCCATGCTGTCCATGAACCAAGGGTGTGTTTTAGTTTGTTTCTTTGCTTGTTGGTTTTTTTTTTTTTTTTTTGGGGGGGGGGGGGGGGGGTGTGTTCTTATCATTTCTCTCATTTTCTTTTCAGAAAGGAACTCACAGAGAACAAGAGTACTGGAAAATGAATTTCCAAATGATGTCTGAGACAAGTACATCAGGAAGGCCATAGATTATCCACTGCTCCAATGATACCCGGGATACCCCAGGAGACATCAATGACCTTCCAGAGTAGACAACATCAGATGCACGCCTTTCTGCAGATGATTGCCTAGTTCACTCACCTATCACCAACAAGGACGACACAGATACCCTACAGAGGGATCTGGATTCTCTGACCAGATGAGAGGAGGACTGGTAGATGACATTTCACCCGGAGAAGTGCGTAGTTATTCAGGCAACCAACAAGCGGAATCCCATCACTGCCAACAACACTTTACATGGGCATCTCCTTGATGACTACAGCAAATTACTTGGTGTCACCATCAGCAAAGACCTTCAAAGAAGTGCTGCACGGTTTGCCACTATGAACTACCAAGTACTCTTACCCAGATCATTGAAAACATTCGCTGGGAATCATTACAAACCATACGACTTAATATCAGAATCGTCCTGCTGTACAAATTCCAGCATGCGCTTATGGCCATACCAGTTGAGCTACATCAAACAACAAGTAACCGAAGGACCAGAGGCAACCACATCTATCGGTTACCACTGATGCACACTGCTACTCCTTCTTTCCTAGGACTATTGGTGACTGGAACCAATTACCACCTGAGGTTGCCCAAGCACCATCTTTAGAAATCTTCATGTCTCAGCTGGACACTTACACAAGGAGCCAGTTGACCAGCACCATCACAAACTAAGTGGGCCCGTTTTTATTGTTTTAACTGTAAATATTGTCCTCATTGGGTTTTTTAAACTTGTCCTATAAGAACACCGAGTATATTAATCTAACTAGAGGAAAACTCGTACAGTATGAGGAGGGGAAGATGTAACTCCATTTTGTGCTACAGTGTCATTTTTCAATTATAATTTTTTTTTCTTTTTTTCTTTTTTTTTTGTTTTATAGAATGTTTTGAAAATATTCTATTAAACTGTTGTATGACGTTTTAATGAAACGTTTTTAAAATGCTTCTAGAACACCACAAATAAAGATAAGCAAGACATTTATATGATTTTTTTTACAATATTTCAGGTGAAACATTATTTCAAAATGTTTATAATATATTTCAACAAAACATTTTTCTAACGTTTTAGCTGAATAAATAAAATATTTTGGAAAAAATCGTTTTGTTCAAATGTTTCAGTTATATTTCTGGAACACCACAAATTCATGTTTTAAAAGAGAAAACAGAAGACATCTGACAATGCTGTGTGACACAAATCAGCAAGGACTTGCACACACAAAAATGATAATGGTAGAATATATACGGAACGACAATACAAAAATATTCGATTGTGCTGTGGTTACGATACCGACTTAGGACGGTCAATTGAAGTAGCAAACGTCACTCAATTGGTGTGGTTAACCGGTTTACGAGCGCCAACCTTCCCACTCATCGCAAAAGCATTACAATCAAAGGACGCACATTAAAAATTTATAAATAATCTTCCATATAGAGAACAAGGATCAACAGGTTTCTCAAGGAGAGGGGGCATAAAAATTTATTACACACGAAAAATTTATATACAAAAAATAATATACTGCTATGTAAGGAGACATCAATATATGTAAACCGTGCTCTAACATTTTGAAAAATGTTTTGAACCATTTTTTATAACATTTCTAATACGTCTTTAAACATTTTTGACTCGGTAAGGTGCCTAGCTCAGGTCAGAGACGTTCCGAGTAAGAGTCTTATCAATGGATAGTGTCAGTCCTGTCTTTCGGCCAGACAGTCAAACCCGAGACGAAGGTCGACAATGCACGTAAAAGACGCTTCATTTTGTTCCGCTGTATAAATATAATTTTTTGTGCACAAGGCAGATATGGTAATATTTGACTGACTTAAAACAAGAATCAAACAATCCCAGACCGTGTTTTCAAAATTCATGTCAATTTGTCGTACGGTTGGGTCAGTCCAATAGTAAATTGTACTGGGTTTCTAATCTGACGTCCCGAGAGGTTTCTGAATGTTTCTTATGAAATGTCTTGTGTCGTTCAGCCTCTGTTTCCGTCCTTCTGATGAGAAAGGACTAAAAAAAGACTCCGTAACACAGCTGAAGTTAACAAGTGACTGACTCTCCGCTCCTACGTGGGAATCCATTGCGCATTTATGATTATAGAAATATGAACCAATTTTTAGTTTGACGAATAATAATAACTAAACAAAGGGAAACCTTCTCCTATCGTTAATTAATTCACCAAATAGTATTCCTTATACAAGCAAGACAACTCGTAAATTGTAAATCATTACATAAAATTAATAGAGAAACTGGAGATTGATTGATTGATTGATTGATAGTTTTACGTTACTCCACGATTATTTCACGTATATGGTGACAGTATCTGCCTTATTCATTGCATAGAAATTTATACCTTTGCAACGGACCCACCATAAGCAGTGAGGGATCTTTTACGTGCCACGTCTTCCAGAACACGGGACCTCCGTTTTACTGCTTCATATGAAAAAACAGACCATCAGTGTTCACACGGCTGGAGTCGAACCCGGGACCTCTCGGTAACGAACCGAGCACTTAATTCATTGAGCCACAGCGGCTTAGGCAAACTGGAGAAGTTATCTAGTGTACTAGAGGTGATATAGTTTCATATTTACACATTTTAGAATAAAAAGCATGTTGTGGGCAACCGGCAAAAATATTTCTCTGTATAACAATTGTACCATTTAGAATAATAGGATATTATTGTGGAATTTTAAAATTATAAAGGAATGTTTATTTGTAAAACGACAGCCCCCCCCCCTTTTTTTTTATGGGAAATACAAAGGTATAGACTTACCAATTCATCTAGTAGTAAGTTGCCAGATAGACTGCCAATACAAACCTTCAGATACACTGAGAAATATCTACTGATAACATTTTAATTACCCTCATATCACGTAGACAACTAAGTTCCCGAACTATCTGATAATTTTCAATATTTCTTATCCTCAACAGTCAACGTCATGGATAATGTTTGTGTAGTCTCTGTAAATCCTTTAACGAATTGGTCGTTGAATTTATAGATTACAGAACATGATAAAAGTAATATATCCTTTTATAAGGATATCTCGATTAATTAATGAAATGCCTCACGATATACGTCGGTGGCGCAATCAGACTTCCCGCGTTATTTTGATTAGGTTTAGGGCTTCCAGCTTATAATCCCTCCCATTTCCTGACTGAAAAGCCTATATGACAGGTCGGAATGGTTAGGTGTTCCTTTCCAAAATCACCGTCCATAGATTCTTAATTCTGTATCTTCCACTAGAAGAAAAGGCGAGTGATGATGACGAATTGTACGATGCAGCGGAGTTAGGTACAACCAGAGACATATATACAGGGTGTTTCATAATATCTGTCCCCAAAACAAAATGTTGTAGAATGCTCAATTTTGCATGTATAATGATAATCTTCCCACCAAATTGAAGGGCATAAATGATCATTTTGTATTAACGTAAAAATACGGGAAAGCGTTGACGTAATGACGTCATTGATGACGTCATTTTCTGTTGGCTTGTTTTGAAGATGCCTCCTACAAAACTGCAATGCAAAGATGTTGTTAGACTTTATTATGAGACGAAATCACCTAAAACTGTAGCTAAAATCATGAAGCAAAATCATCCTAGAATGGAGAGACTCACGAAGAAACAGATACAAAGAATTGTCAAACGTTTCGAGGAGTCGGGATCGGTGGAAGATAGAAGACATGGAAACTCCGGGCGTCCATGAACTGCAAGGTCATCCGAAAATATCGCGGAAGTGCAAACTGCTATTTGCGAAACACCTCAAAGATCAGTGCGACGAATACTAGGTGATATATCAAACACTACTAGTGCAACTAGTGTTTACAGAATGTTGAAATTTGATCTGAAATTAACTCCGTATAAAATTTCCATAATGCAGCATTTGAAAACCAGTGATATGGAGGCCGCATATCGTTTGCACGTTGGATGATGTCTCATCTTGATATAATTGACTCGCTTTGGTTTTCGGATGAAGCTCATTTCTATCTGAACGCACAAGTTAATAAGATGAACTGCAGATTTTGGGGGACTGAGAAACCTGATTTTTGTATAGAGAAACCACTACATAGTGCAAAGGTTACTGCATGGGCAGCGTTGAGTGTCAGCGGTATCGTGGGTCCGTTCTTTTTCGAAGACAACGAAGGTAGTGTTGAAACTATAAATAAGGATCGCTACCTTGGTCTTCTGAAGAGGAAGTTTGTTCCAGCATTGAAGAGGAAGGGAATTAACATTGACAATGTATGGTTTTCAACAGGATGGAGCTGCTCCACACACAGCTGGGGATGTGTTAGACTGGCTGAGAAAAACCTTTGGACGAAAATTCATCTCCCTTAAGACGGATCAGGAATGGGCCGCCACACTCGCCTGATTTGAGCCCCCTTGACTTTTTCTTGTGGGGATACTTGAAAGACCGGGTGTACAAACCGACGCCAGCAAATACCGATGAACTGAAAACAGCAATCAGGAGAGAAATCCGCTCTATTAGCCAGGAAACATGTCAAAATGTTATTGAAAATTTTAAACACAGACTTGACGTCGTAATTGCTCAACGCGGACGTCATATTGAACATCTCCTATAAGAATGACGCCGGTTAGTTTTGACAGTTTTGAAGGTACTGTGTTCAAATTACATATTATTCAAAATTTTGGTTTGTCTGCTATGCAAATATATATTCACTTTTGTTGTGTGGTTACTTTTGACAAAACTACTACGGTTTAGAATGGGGACAGATATTATGAAACATGTACTTTCAGAGACTGGAAACTAGCCACTACTTCCGGAAACATGCTGCACACCCTTTTGTTAAGCAAATTAGGTTTCGCCGCGCTTAGCGGTCATAATACTTTTTGAATTGACCGCGCCGATAGCCGAGTGAAGCCTGTATATCACGACAATTAACAAGGTCAAACCGCCCCTGTACTCAAGAAATGTTTTTTTTTAATATTTATTACTATTGTTAGCATTTTTAGTAAAATTCTTTGAACTCAAGGTTTCTTATTTCATCAAAGACAGAAACCAGCTTTAGTTAAGGTCAATCCTTTTTTTCTGTCGAAGCACAGGTTTCAGAATTGTGAATGGTAGACACAAAGGCGATCTGAACGGTTTATTTACTTTTATTTGGTTCGAATGGAATAAGCTTGATTGATTATCTCTTATGTGAAACTTTATATATGCCTATTATTTTAGATTTCAGTTCTGGTAATTTCAATACTTTTTCTGATCACGCCCTTTTGCACTTTTCGATCGCTATCGATCAATTTGAGCAGGAACACTCAAAACTTTTACATGGTGGCACTGAAAGCACTTCAGTTCGTTGGAACGATGAAAATTCTCAAATTGCCAAAATCAATTAAAAGCTGAAATTAACACCATTAATGACCAATTCGCATCGCCTTTGCGAAACCAAACAGAGGTTAATACACTTGTAAATAATTTTACTTCGATATTATGTTCTGTATTCTTACCTTTCTGTGTTGTTAAAAATGGTCAAAGACCAATTGAATCGACAACTCGTAAACATGTTATACATAATGATAAACCATGGTTTACTAATGATTGTAAGAATTTATATATAGATTATAAAAACGCTCTGCAGAACTTTAATATGAGTAAAACTGATGAAAACCATGCTATTTTGAACAATAAGAAATCCATCTCCAAGAGGATGTCATCTAAACTGAAGCTTGAGTATGATAGAATGGAAGGTCATAATATTGAATATTTGAGAAAGCATGATCCGAAATCATTCCATCAGTATTTTTCAAAACGAAAGACGACGTGCGCACACACTCATATCACCGTAGATCAATTTTATGGTCATTTTGAAAATCTAGCAAGTGCGCATGCTCAGGGCAATGCAACTGATGGCGCTTCGTATACAGACGAAACTGCTTTGATGAACTTGATCGTCCTATAACCGAGAAAGAGTTAGATCAAGCTATTCGCAAGTTAAACTTAAATAAAAGTTGTGCAGAGAATATGATGATTAATGAATTTTTCATTAATTGTAAAGATATTTTAAACGACAAAATTCTTTCTTTATTTAACTCTGTTTTAAACTCGGGTTTTTACCCTACGTCATGGCCACAGGGCTGTATTGTACCTGTTTTCAAAAAAGAGGACTGTGACAATTCCAATTTTTATAGGGGTATTACTATTGTAAATTGTCTCGGAAAGCTTTTTGCATCTATACTAGGTAATAGACTTCTACAGTGGGACAAAGCTAATGATATAATTGGTGACGCACAATTCGATTTTAAACAAGGGGTCAGTACGGTAGACGCCATTTTTGTGTCACAATCATTAATTAATCGTACACTTAAGAATAAGGGGAAATTATTCTGTTGTTTTATAGATTATGAAAATGCTTTCGATCTCATTGATAGATGCAAGATGTGGACTAAGTTGATTACTGTTGGCGTTCGGGGAAAGATGTTTAATATTATAAAGTCCCTTTACAATAATGTTAAACTGTGCGTAAAACGCAATGGTGCTTTAACTAACTATTTTGAAAACACTTCCGGTTTATTACACTGATGTCACCGATTTTATACTCCCTTTATGTCTATGATTTTTAATTGTATTTTTTACGAGAAAACTGTCCATCCATTGAAATACAAGCAATTAATATGTTTTACTTATGTACGCTGGTGACACAGTTTTGTTAGCTGAATCAGCAGAGGGCCTACAAAAGATGTTGAAGTCTTTATATACATATACAGACCAGCGGAATTTATCTGTAAATACAGATAAAACAAAAGTTCTTGTTTTTAGAAATTGTAACAAACAGAATATTGCGCAAGATTTTTTTAATGATCATAAACTTGAACTTGTCGACTGCTATAATTATCTTGGTATGGTACTTAATTTCAATGGAAAATTCCTAACGACGCAGAAGTACATAGCTGATCAAGGTAGAAAAGCCCTTTTTGAAATATCTAGTACCGGTAGTTTAAATCTTTTGACTTTAATATCCAAACTAAATGTTCTGTTTTTGATACATATGTAAGTAGTATCCTTTATTATGGAGCTGAGATTTGGGGCTTCCATAAAGTCATGAATGTTGAAAAAGTCCATACTCTGTTTTGCAGAAATATTTTAGGTCTGAAAAAGAGTACCTGTAATCATTTATTGTCTTGCGAATTAGGCAGATTTCCTTTGGCCATTACACGTAAAATTAAAATCTTTAAATTCTGGTTAAAAATAAAGTCTACATCGAACTCTATCCTCAGGGCTTGTTATTATGATATGATTGAACGTAAACATGCATGTATTGTAAACATTCAAAATGAATAGAATAATTCGGGTCTTTCCTATTTATTTAATGAGAATACTTGTCATTATAAAAATACTATATTTGTAATTGACAAATGGCTCAAGGGTTTGTTCCAACAAAAGATTTTACTTGATATATCGAGATCCTCAAAAGGTTATATATATCAACATCTAATACATAATTTTACACTTCAATTTTATCTACTCAAACCAATTCCTTTAATTTATAAGAAGTGCATCGCAATATTCTGAATGTCATCTCATAATCTTCGAATAGAACGTGGAAGATATGATATTGTTAATAGAAATGATAGAACATGCATTTTGTGTAACAACAACGATATTGAAGATGAAGTTTATTTCATTCTTATATATGTCCATTTTATATCAATCTAAGCCATCGTTATATCAAGCCTAACTATCATAGAAAACCAGTGTTTTTAAACTTGTACAGCTCTGAAGTGTTAACAATTGCAAAGAATTACTTAATCTTGGAAAATATTTGTATCTTGCCTGTAAGCTGTCCACTTTTCTTAATCATATCTCTATATTGTATATATATTTATGTATCTTTATGTATGTGGGCATGCGTGTGTGTGTGTGTGTGTGTGTGTGTGTGTGTGTGTGTGTGTAACTATGTATACCTTTTATATTACTTGTATTTAATGTACATAATATTCTTGTGTTTTCTATATGCTGTATTGGCATTCGAAATAAACTAAACAAAAGTATACCCAAAGATAAAACTACTTCGGTTTTCACTTCTTATTACCAGGTGTTACCATAGACTGAGTATGTAACCATAGACTAGAAGCAGTTAAGAAATCGTCCAACCTTAATTAGTGTTTAATTAACAAATAAGATCGGTAAATAGCAAAAAAAAAAAAAAAAAAATTGCTGTCCTTTGCACACCCGGTGTGGTCCGACGATGTCAGATGTTTTACATTGGGACAGTGATCTCCAATTTGATCAGATCAATTCAAGAGGTAAGAAACATCTGCTAAGATTCTTTTATATATATATATATATATATATATATATATATATTATATATATATATATAATATATACATATATATATATATATATATATATATATATATATATATATATATATATATATATATATATATATATATATATATATATATATATATATATATATATATATATATATATATATTAAGATAAATAGCATGCCAGATGTGCCACATCCTATAATGATTTTACTATAAGCAGTAGAGAATCGGGCTATTTCACCACAGAAAATGCACCTAAGAAGGTGTTAAATAATACATTACCGCTTTGTTTTTTTCGAAGTGAGACCACATGCTTGCATTCCCTCATTAATTACTGAAACTATTTCAAATGGTGCATTTTAATAATTCTACATGTTGATGTAATGAAAGAATCGAATGGTGTTCTATGGTATGGTATATATGGTGTGGTTTATTGCATTATTCGCTCACTTTATTCTATATAATGCATGCAGAACGATTAGTATTCACTATATTATAGTAATTAAGCTGACGGGATGTTATTTGAGGCACATATTTCCTTAATTGTAATACCTTCATGATCAATGTCCTTTCATAATTATTAATTTTTTTATAACACTGCTAGTTGAAAAGAATGTAAAATATTCGGTACTGGAAAGTATTCGGAACCAGGAAAACAACAGTAACACGAATTTTCACAAATGTCATGTGTTATAAGTTTTTAATTTTGTTATTATGTTCGATAATAAATGTTTGAGAATTTAAATATCTTACGAAAAAGTAAATATTCAAGTGTTTCTATAATCCCTCTTTGAAGTTTTTGTATAACATCTATCATCTATGACCTACTTGATCTAGTGTTTTAAAAATAATCAATATGTCTTGATATATAAATTCATAATACTGAAAATTGCAATTAAATTATAAAATAAAACCCCTGAATATATGTCTCTGATAAAATGTACTTAACCTCGTCAATCTGATTAAAACCATATCTTTATCCCGCTCCTCTATTAATATTAGCCCCACTGCGGATATTAATTAAAGCTCCATGGGACAAATTTATAAATGAGCGGAATAAAGATATGGTAACTATGTGTATTCGATCTGGCACAATATACAATGTACGTCGTATGTAAACGACAAGGAAATGAAACAACAACGTTCAAAGTGATTGATGTAACCCCATTACCTTCTTACAGAGAGAGCGGCGCTACTAAATGAAGTCCGGAAGGAAAATACGGGGGTTAGGAGTTTGGAAAGGGCATTCGGAGATAGATAGATAATATCTAATACATATCCAAGTTTCATCCAGATATTTTGAGTAGTTTTGATTTTATAGTCTCACAAATTTTCCCGGTGAATTCCAACCACCGAGCGCCGGCATACTGGATCGGTGTCTGTTGTGTTATATGGAATTCACGTATTTAACTTTCAGTTTATGTAAGATTTCTTCGCGCAAACTGATATCGACTTTCCAACAATTTGTAAAAGGAAACATTTTTATAAAAATTAAGGTTATTAGCTGTTGTTTATGGAAAAACAACCAAACAGAGGGACAACATTTCCAGCTCTTGTTGCGGGGAGACCACGGTAGTGTAAAGCGCCCCGATAAGGCAATTTGCACTCATTTGAACCCTGAGTGTACTGAGTTGACCTAAATGTACTGCAGTACGTTAAAATGGAACTCATAGGAGTACTGAGTTGACCTAAATGTACTGTAGTACGTTAAAGGTGAACTCATAGGAATATTGTCAAGTGTCCTTGAACTTGGTATGAATGTACCCAATACTCTTAGGAGTAGTGTCAAGTGTCCTTGACCTTGTACCGAATGTTATTATTGCAGTTCAGAACACTGAGTTTACTTTTCTTAAGAAATGACTGGCCCTTAAAAGGGCCGTTTTTCGGTCCGTCCCCTTACATACATAAGGGGCAGTGACAATGTGCTTTTCTCCTCTCACTTCTACATGGTTGATAATTCAACAGCCTTTCTACTAAATGTCCCACCCGGCAGGCTGGTGTTCTTCTACTGCCGGGTGGTTCTTGTCTCTCTTCAGTTTTTCTCTAGACTTCAGGCTCTAGCTTCACTTCTCCCCAGATTCTCTGTCTTTTAATATTATTCTGATGATGGCCGGTTCATGTATGGTTAAAATCATCCTTCTCTCCCAGTCTATGCTTATCTTAATCGTTGCATCCATGTTGTCGAAAAAATATTTTTTTTCAAGTAAAGTACTAAACATATTCTGAAGTATATATACTCTTGTAAACGCGGACGTGTAAGGAATCACCCATTCGTCACCTAAGTGTACTAAGAGAGGACTTTTATGTAAAAACAATCTTTTGAAATATTCGCGGACGTTTAAGAAAGCACCCAGACATCATTTAGTAATGCCTAGATGAAAAAAAAAATTTGAAGATTTGAAGAAAAATTTTTAAATGATTTATTTACATAGCAATGGTAGAATATTATATTTTAACACAATTTTGTTTTTGACATACAAATGTTTACACAGTCACTGGTCTTAATCTCAGGAGTCTATCTTTCACTCTATTGAAGAAGTCTTTAAACACATAGTTTCCGAATTTACGGCACAAATCTTTAGTAAAGAGTTCTAACATGTATAGTTTGGTTTCGGACACTCTTCCGTCTTTAAACAGGGAGATCACTACTTGGTGATAGTCCCTCAAGTTTTTGATTTCTGCTAACATTTCTCTTCATTGCGAACGTCTAGGGATGGTTAAAGAGAACCAAATCCGCCACTGTAGTAGTCTCGACAATATGACGATTACTGAGCGAGTTTCTATTTCGACTTTGTCTTTTATGAGAGCATCATTTCGTTCTGATGCAAGGCTTCGTTGTAATTCCTACACTATGGACAGACTTATAACATTAGTTGATTCTGGATGAACGGCGGTGTATTCCACTCGGAACGGTATATCGGATAGTTCTTCTTGAATTTGCGGTTTGCTCATAGTGACATCATCTTCTTCGTATCGATAGAGGCTGTGCATGGATATGATCGTCAAAGCTTTCAATGTCACGATCATTTCTTCCCAAGCGTCGTATACCACATCGAATGCCTTGCGAGTGTTTTTCGTGTTGAGACATTCTAACAGTGGTTTGAAGTCCGTGTAACGCTTTTACGGTTCGAAGTGTATGATCTCGTGTGCCAACATCCAATAAACGCGTGAAACGTGGCTTACTTCCATAGACGAACTGTACTTTGATCTTCAGGTCTTGAAGCTGCTCTCCTTTCATTTCCTGATTCAAGGATTGCAACATGTGTGCGAATCTCATCCTGGCAACGTGAATGTATTCCACTCGGGACGTTATATCGTTGACTAGATATTTACAGATACAAGAAGTAAATACTGCATAATATGCCCAATTTCTTCTCAAATATGTGGGGGTTTTTTGTCTTTCTTTCTTTGAGGTTTTGGGATAGAAATGTTCATATATTATTTAAAAGTATTCGTTTAGATATCATGTTATAATAGTTTACCGATAATACATTTATCGTCTGTAACACATCTGTATTGAAAATGGCATCTCCCTGAAATTCTAAGAGTTCGATGGGTAAATACTCTACATTTCGATCTAAATGACATTAACAATCTCTGTTTGGCAGAAATCGTAACATGCCAATTACGGATAGTGTAAGATATATTTCATTTAAAGAGTATCAAAATTCAAGCCCAAACAGCCACAAATCTACTCCTGAAAGCCATTCTACATAACAGCACATGAAAACAATGATGCTGTTTAAGAATATTCATTCTTTCATATGATCAAAAGTGACGCTTGAAATGTTAATATGTGGCCTCGGTAATTGGAAAATTCCAATAATATTAATCAAGTTTGACATGTTAAAATGGTGTTAAAACTAGTAATTCTACTTCGTATTTAGATATTATGTTGTCTTTCGACATTAATGGTCAATTGAACACCTCACTCTATGACAAACGTGACGATTTCAATTTCGCTATCACAAACTTTCCTTTCATAAGTAGCAACATTCCATCATCGCCCGCATACGGCATATTCATATCTCAGTTAATACGTTATTCCAGAGCATGTTCAAATTACAATGACTTTGTTCTGAGGGCTAGGCGACTTTCAGTTAAGCTGCTCAACCAAGGTTATATATGTGCTAGACTAGCATCGTCACTGAGGAAGTTCTACGGTCGTTACGACTCTTATTACTCCATATGATATCTCGTTATCCAGACTTTTAAATGATATTCTGGACTGAGACCGATTCCGATCACTTTACACAGATTTGACACTTTCTATACTAGAAGGTTACCTACTTCGACTTCTCCATATATAGATACATATGGAATTCACACGATTTGACTCTTTCTACGGGGTATATGTGACGGAGCAAGCAGGAGATGCTCACTCTCCCCGAACACCTGATCTCACTCCATCACAGGGGTTCACATATGCTCTTCAAGTAGACATATTTTGTTATTTTCCATTTGTTTTTCATTTTCACTGATTTTGTATGTCCTATGGTTTCATGGTTTTTGGACTTGTGGTTTGGATTTATCCATCATCTTTACATTGAATTCGCTCAGACCCTCCGATAACAACCATCAATATCGATTTTGAGAACCGGCGACAACGGAAGCCCAAGCAACTACTGCCGTAAAAAGAAAAGATCCCAAGTTTCCATTGTAAAGGTAAATATAACATTTGTTTATGCCAGTTTTTACAATATATGGTTATGCCGTAGGTAGGATAACATTTAAATGTAGTGTCACTCACGTTTCCTGTTTAGTCACCTGCGTAGAGGCAAGATAATGTTGAATGTGGTTACAAGCGTACAGGTGGGGTAACGTTTCATCTTAGTTACCTACATAGAGTAAAGGTAACGCTTCTTTTCATCCCCAACATTTCTCTCCTGCCTACATGGTTTTCTAACTCGAATTCACATTTGACCTTGTAACACATTAAACGTCTTTGTCTTGACATGAGTGTCAAAAGTTTAACATTTCTAGCCCCAACGGTTTAGAATGTAGCATGTTTACACAGGTTTCCTACCAAGTATAACTACGACTTGACCTTTGACCTCTGACGTTAAAAAGCGATAGACTTCTTTGCCGTAACATGAGGAGTAAGCATACTAATTTTAACAGTCTTGGCCTAAACGGTTTTTTCTTTATCCCGCCTACAAAGTTAGACGGACAACACCATACCATAATACGTCCCGTCACAGACGGACGTACAAAAATGACAACACTCTTTGGCACAAATTTCCGGCGTCTTGACTTTTGTTAAGTGAAAGAAAAATGAAAAAGGAAAACCAGGGTTGTAATATTTCGTTTTAATGAACATATTTTATACATTTTCACTGTTGAATATATAGATTTACTACGCACAGGTATGTAGGGTATTATTTTGCTTCCTATGTGAGGTTGGGAAAGTATGCAATGCATTTCTCATACACAGAATTGATTAAAGTAGTGTCTTGATTAATCATCAGAACTTTGATGAGTAGAGATATTCAGTATGAAAAGGGATACATGTATGTCATATCGGCAAAATCGACGACTGAATGATGTTTGTATGTACGTTCGTACGTGTGTATGTATGTATGTTTGTATGTATGTACGTCAGTATGCATTTGCATTACAATCTAATATATATATTTTTTTCTGTCTTTTCGTGTGGTTTTTCATTTTGTTCTGCATGTACATGTTGGCTTTTGTACAAAAACTAAGTCATTTGTCTAATTTTTTTTCTACTGTATTAAAATCAGTACCAAATAATAATTAGCTAAGTATGGTGATACACTGTAAAAACGAGTACTTTTCATCACCATTTTGATATATTTTGTGGTTATATTCATTTATTTATATTTCATTTGTTAAGATTTAGATGATTAATATCTTTCACCATCAACTTATTTAATTTTTCTCTTTTATTATATATAGCCTTCATTTCCAACAACAAAATATCAAAATTGATTTGATCTCAATTACAAAATCCATACCAAATTTTTCAACTGTATACAAAATATTACGATATATTTCAATTAAATATGTTAAATTCGAAAACATCATTTTTGAAACCTGCCTTGTATAATATTTATTTATGGCAAAAAGACATCAGTTGAAAAGGCTGTTTCTCACAAAGATATACCCATTAACTGCCAATGAAATACTACCCTAGTATCAGGTTTCGACAAGTTATGTCTCTTCAGTGATGTTCGTGGCCGAATGATTGGAATTCTCAAAATATATAAAACTATGAAGAGCAGTGTAGAAGCCAAAATGACCGAAAAGTGAAACAAAGAATCTATCTAAGGACAGAGCTATGCTTGAGGGAGATACTCCTTAGTTTTAGTGATTTACTTAATTTGATGACTGAAAATTTGAAGTATATATTTATGCAGTTATCTTTTTAGATCATTTCAGCATTGCCTATAACGTTAACTGTACAAATGAATTCAGCATAAGCTAAAAGAGTTGTTACAATTAATTTGCAATATCAACTACATTTATTAAATCGAATATCCACATAATTAATGATTTCAATTCAAGTCATTTCATTTTCGAGTTTACCTACTTCAATGTAATAAATCTCATTTCATTGCCTACGTTTAAGTGAGAGTTCTTGCCTCTTATTGTGACTGAAGCACAATACGAGCTACATTTATGAGTCATGCTTAATATTGATACATAATTTATTTCTCTGTTGGTTACTGTAATGAGAAAGTATGAATACCCATATAATTAACTATTTCAATTCAAGCCATTTCATTATTAGATGATTAAGTAGTGAGAATTCTTACCTTGGTGTGTGTGTGTGTGTGTGTGTGTGTGTGTGTGTGTGTGTGTGTGTGTGTGTGTGTGTGTGTGTTTGTGTGTGTGTGTTTGTGTGTGTGTTTGTGTGTGTGTGTGTGTGTGTGTGTGTGTGTGTGTGTGTGTGTGTGTGTGTGTGTGTGTGTGTGTGTGTGTGTGTGTGTGTGTGTGTGTGTGTGTGTGTGTGTGTGTGTGTGTGTGTGTGTGTGTGTGTGTGTGTGTGTGTGTGTGTGTGTGTGTGTGTGTGTGTGTGTGTGTGTGTGTGTGTGTGTGTGTGTGTGTGTGTGTGTGTGTGTGTGTGTGTGTGTGTGTGTGGTGTGTGTGTGTGTGTGTGTGTGTGTGTGTGTGTGTGTGTGTGTGTGTGTGTGTGTGTGTGTGTGTGTGTGTGTGTGTGTGTGTGTGTGTGTGTGTGTGTGTGTGTGTGTGTGTGTGTGTGTGTGTGTGTGTGTGCGTGCGTGCGTGCGTGCGTGCGTGCGTGCGTGCGTGCGTGTGTGTGTGTGTGTGTGATAAGACCTGCAAACTGTAATATTGACGATTTAAATGCGTTATTTTAACTCGCCGAACAAAGATACATTCGTCTCATGAATAGAGATACAAATCAAATATTCAAATGGTGATTTATTTTTAGGTAGCATGGTAAGCAGAGCAAAACAATTGAGACGTGTTTTGGATAATATCCATCTTTATCGTGACTATATCGAACTAAGTGTTGAAAAAAGAACAATAGCAGGGTTATAATGCCATTATCCTGCGAGCAAAATCTTTTAAAAAGAATTATGAACTACAGTATATGTTTAAAAACTCTGAAAACAAATTCTAAAATGTACGAGAGATATTGAGAAAGTAGTGGAAAAAATATACAGTATATACAACAAATTCTATTTTAGTTTGCTCTCCGACTCTTGGGCATTTTGGACCATTGTTGACACAACAATGTGTATAAATTTGCAAAAATGGGTACTACATTACTTCAACGTTAATAATCTGACTGCAGTATTGGTCAAATGTTAACAATACAATATCAAAATTAACCTTGCTTTGGGGCTCAAGTGATGAATTTCTACATAAAATTCGGTTACAATGATGGGCAGTTGTTGAGCGAAAATAAGCAATGTCAAATTAATATTAGACCAATGTAGGTTATATATTATGCAATGCAATAACAATGTTGACCCAATATTTTACGTTGCCACGATGTTTATCTTACATCAAACATTATGATGAAAATGTTGGATAATATATGTACTGTATAATTTTAGAATACCGGAATTCGCAATTTTTATCGACCAGATATTCTATTTATTTCTTTAATAAAATGTACTCTGAAACCGGATTTTCGGATTTCTGATATTGCCAGTTTCTGTGTATAAAATACCTGACTATGCACGACTAGCTGCACACCTGACCAATATGTAAACATAGTTGACAATTAGGGCATAAATGCCATGAGAAAATATCTTTTTTTAACTGTCCTGGACATGTACTGTGATTTGATTTAAATATGATTGATGTTTATTTTGATTACTTCTTAAAGTTGGTGTATTGACAAGAGAAAACAAAAGATGTTTGACAAAGCTGCATGACACATATCACCAAGGACATGCACACAAAACATGATAATAGTAAAATAGAAACTGAAAAACGACATTTCAAATCAAAATACTGAGAGTACTGATGGAAGGTGATTAATGATTGATTTTTATTTAATGTCACACCACGAATATTTCACGTATATGGTGACGGCATCTGCCTGATGCGGGGCAAACAAAAAATACCACTAGGCCACGCCGGCTTGATGGTGATTAATGAAGCACACTTTATAGTACCTTGAAAGTATAGAAACATTCCCACATTGCCAAAAATTCTGTGAAATATTACTCAAATCCGTGCAATGGGTAAAAAGTTATGGACTAGATAAAGATTTACTCATCATATACAATGTGCATATATAACTTTGTTTCAAAGTCAAGACACACTTTTTGGTCCTGGGCAACAATTCTGTGAAATATTACGTATACTCAAATCTATACAAGGGGTAAAAAAAATGTGGCCCAGACAAAGATTTACCCATCATATGCATTGTGACTTTGACCTTGGGGATATAACCTTGGTTCAAAGTCTTGATATACTCTTTAATCCTAGGTAGCAATTCTGTGACATATTACTCAAATCTGTACAAGAGGTAGAAATGTATGGCACAGACGGATTGAAGATACATGTATTACCTTTCAGTCAAGGTCATGACACAACCTTTGGTCCAGGGCAACAATTCTGTGAAATATTATTCCAATTCATGCATGAGTAGATTGACAAATACCTGTTTTCACATATATTTTCCCTAACCCCCCCCCCCCCCCCCAAGTTTTTTTTATTTCATTTATTTATTTATTTATTTTTATTATTATTATTATTATTATTATTATTATTATTATTATTATTATTGTTATTATTATTTTGGCAATCCTGGAACCGCCACACTTTATATCCTATATGTTATATAAAATCAGAATCTTAGCAAACCATAATAATACCCGGCCGAGGTAATACTCGATGCTGACTGTCTATCACATGCGTGCCTTTTTCTAGAAAATTAGTCCTTGTGTTCTGTTTGATAAAGGGGACGGCTGGCTCTAACGTGAGCGTTCTCCCTTTCCCAACTTCTCTCTTTGTTTTCTTTTTTGGACAAGTGTTGATTAGAGATGGTTATAAATATTTAAAACCAACAAGGGATCGATAGGTCTAATGTTCACGTGATGATCTACACAAATTGCACCATACATACAACAGACTGTCTGAAATGTGACATTTAAACGGACAATATCAAAGCATTACCATGTTCCAATTATGGTAGAACGGAGGGTGGGCAATTGCCTATAATTCAGAGATTAGATCTTATGAATTTATTACAAAACTAAATCTTATTTTAAAGGAGAAATACGGAAAAAAAACTGCAAAAGTTTACACCTCTCTCTCTATTTGTATCACTTTCATAAGAATTTGAACGTCACATGCAGACTAGATCTACAATGTTTGAATTTCCAGTCGTGCCTGATTTTATTATTATGCCAGTCGCTGTTAAGAGATCCTTTGTGTGGACAATCATGTTCATTGAAATTTAATTACAGGGGAATAATTCAATACCCCATATGGATGTAAGATCCTAATTTCATTCGGTATTTCTTCTTTATTCACCCTTACTCGTATGGTACAAAAATAAAAAAAATAAATAAAAACGAGCTTCAATTGGGATCGTAGCGCTAATGCCGCCTCCACACAAAGGAGTAGCCGAAAATCTATGAAAGCAGAAAATTTGAATGGATTTCCTATTAATGTATATTTATAACAGGATCTATAATCAAAAATAAATGCTGTCTTAAAGTGTTACATATATAAATAAACAAAATGGATTTCAAACAAAAAAAAAAATAATCAAGCAAAATTTGGTTGTACTCAATAGAATGTAATGAATTATGAGGTTAACCCTTTTTTCAATTGTCTCAAAATAGATAAACATATGGGAAAAGTAAGTATTTTAAATATAATAAATATCGAAATAAGATAAAAACGTCTGGGTCGAGTATTAAAATGCATACGTGTCTTTGTAATTTTTCCAGCAATTTATTTTCGTCTGCATTTAAAAATAGAAGGCAATTCTTGTCATTAAGATATAATTGTAATTTGAAGATAACGTTCATATATTTCGTGTATTCGAAACTTTTTCTCTCTCTATCTTATTATCTCATTGCATTGTTAGTACGCTTTTCCCTGATCTAAGAATATATATTAATGTGGAAATGAAGAAATGCATATTCTATTGTTTAATATTTGTAAAAAGTAAAACGTCAGCAAGGTTTCCATTCATCTGTGCGTGATTTTTTTAACAAAAAAAAAAGAGGAGTTACTGGCTCACTTATGTGGCAGAAGTCACCATGGAGCTATACAATACATGAATATAAATAATATAATAGAACATTTAACACATTACAAAAATATTTGATTGTAGTGCAATTACGATACCGACTTAGAACGGTCATTTAATTTGACAAAAGCCAAACAAATGGTGTGGTTAACCGGTTTACGCCCCCCCCTCCCACTCACGGTAACAGCAGAACAATCAAAGACGTACATTTAAAAATTTATAAATAATCCTCCATGTAAAGAACAAGGGTCAACAGGTATCGCATATTGAAAGGTCATAAAAATATAAACACGTAAGGTATTGTAAAACACATAATGGTATAAAAATATATGCGACATCAACATGATAAACCGTGCTCTGCCAGACTGAAAGCGAGCTCAGACCCTAGATCTGTAGGAGTCCCGACTAACAGTCATAGGGGACGAGGTTCAGGACCATGTCTCCTCTGAAAGAGGTTTGGACAAGGCCCGTCATATAGTCCCCACCGCCCTGTTAGTCAGCGTGCAACGTTCAAGTAAAAGTCTGCATAAGGCTGTAGAGGGGCCAAATACAAGACCTATAGTCTTTTTGATGATCTCAATATCATATTGTCTATTTAGGAGACGTTTGACTATTTTATTACATGATAAAATAACGTTATCGGAGCCTTTTACTTTCCTTAGTTTATATATGAGATCACCGTAAAAATTAGGATGGGAAATTCTATTGGATACATACTGTTGAAAAGAAATATTTCCAAAATTAGATAGAAGTTCTGAATAAGATCTGAAGAATTTGCCGAATGTTTTTCTTAGCTTGTGATATCTGTAACCCTGAGTTAAAAGTTTAGTAGTAATTTGTAAATTTCGTTTATGAAAGTCCAAAACATCGGCGCAGCCTCTGACAAATCGAACTAATTGAGATATATAAATACCATATGATGGGAGTCGAGGGACATCGCCATCCAAGTAAGGGATATTTACAATAGGAAATCCAAAATCCTCACGTTTATCACAAATATTAGTATATATTAAGTTGTTGATAAATTTGATGTTTAAATCTAAGAAAGGTGTAGATTTATCTCAAGTATTAGCTTTATTCAATGTGAGCTCTGGTGGATATATTTCTGATATAAATTGTTCGAATTCAGGGTTGTCGATAACCAAAATGTCATTCAGATATCTGCAAGTATTATTAAATTTGTCAATGATGTCGAAACGTTTTGATTTTTGAATAGAAACCATAAAATCCCTCTCATAACAATAAAGAAATAAATCTGCTATCAGAGGCGCGCAGTTAGTACCCATAGGAATCCCAACTATTTGTTGATATATCTTGCCATCAAATTGCACAAAAATATTATTCATGAGAAAATCTAGTGCTTTACATAATTCCTTGCAAATCCAGTATTTATATGAAGTATATTGTTTGTTGGAAAAGAATCCAGAGTTATGGGAAGTGCATATGTACGTTTTAGATTCTCTGTGAAAACACCATTGTATAAGAGACAGCAACTTGCTTTTAATCAAATCATGAGGCAGAGATGTATAAAGTGTAGAAAAATCAAATGTAGAAATTTGAGTCGCTTTGAAATTTAGCGAAAGAAGTTTGTCTATAACTTCATGAGAATTTTTAATCGACCAAAAGTAATTGATGTTACTATTATGAAATGCGACATCACAATATTTGATAATATGATCTTTTATAGCAGTTAGAGCAGACGTAATATGTTTCAATAGTACCGTAGTAGAGCAGTGGCTAGAATTAGATATGAAACGTGATTTATATGGACTTTTATGTAGTTTTGGGAGCCAATACATGGTTGGTAGATCAGATTTATCAGTTTTAATTTTGAAGTCGGACATGGTCATGAGGTGATCGTGCAAGGTGCTCTCTTTTGAGGTAGGGCTTTCCACATATGTATGAGTGGAGTTTAATTCGTTTTTAAGTACTTCAATATAATATAGTTTTCAATCAACTATTATGTTATTACCTGCTTTATCAGCGGGAACAAAGACATATTTAGCATGTAAGTCAGCTATCTTCTTTTTAATAGAATTTGTCGTCAATGTATTAGGCTGTTGAAATAAATGCGGATTTTCCGTAACGTTCTTAATACGGATATCGACAATTCTTAAAATCTCGTATTTCCAATTATTAAGAGCATGGACGTTTACCTGTTCTTTTTTACACCAACGTTTACAATATGTAGTTAATACAATGTATTTGAATTTGCGGCTTCCAATTTTACTAGTAAATGCATTTTGAATAATTTCTGCTAATTTGCCTTTTAGTTTCTGATGAGGGATCGTTGTGTAAAGAGTCGAAAAGTCAAAAGACTTGATGGAGTGAATTTTAGTAAAGCTTTTTGATTTTAGATGTTTTAACAACTCTTTTGAATTTTTAAGGCATTGTCCTTGCTGTCACTTGAAAGGATGTCATTAGTTGAATATGCATGCCAGTTCAAAAGTTTTTATCAATCTTAAAGTTACAGATAACCATAGCAGAAAAATATATACCTCCAAATCTTCGGCATAAGTTGCATTTTTTTCTCTGCATTGTTGCTCAAGAAGTAACCCTTTTCTCCCAAACCACATATAGCGTTGTTATTGATAACGTAATCAATATAAAAAGGCATTGATTGATTATTGTTTATTTATCATGCTACTTACTACAATATTATCAGAAATTAAATCTGGCCTTCATAGGTATTGCGAAACAGTATATTCCATATGTGGAATTAATCAAATGTGGATCCTTGTGATCCTGACCTTGATACTAAAACAGAAAATTCCTTAACCTATTCGACGTTGTCTATCACTTTTACACCGTAAGAGACTGGGACTTTATATCTTGCATGCACATTCAACTATACCTTTAGGATACCTTTTCAAATAATCTCGAAGTCAATGATATTGTAACATTAACAGTCACCTTTTAATACTAATAACAGCAAAATGTTTAACCATAGCCATCACGTTTGAACCGTGAGAAAATTGAGATTTCATATTTGCCATGGATACTCAACTTATGAAATCTTTTCAAATGAAACTAATCTTCATCGACCCTGTGACCTTAACTTTTGTACTAAATTAACTGTTTCTGACTTTGGTAGCATTTGTGGCTCTCACACGTTTATTTAATTATAAGTACTACTATTAGGTGATTCATATTTCCCAGTGATGAACACCTGCTTCATACATGTATTCATGCCTGCTGTTTGATTAATAGATAAATGTCATTATAGAGAGTTTAATCAAAGTTTATTCCAGATGTTGTTTCGTTTTAATTTCAAGATTTAAATAGTGGGGGAATATTGGACACTGGATCTGAAGACGTTCCTGACATACCCTTCATTATGCGAATAACAGGTAAATATATTTAATTCACAACTCCGCCCACTCCCCAAAAAGTATTGATTGAAGAGGTTAAACATAGAAACAAATGGGGATCACAGTTTTCCCACCCAGGAGAACATCATCCACCTATTTTTCCGTTCTGAGACACATCTGTTTCACACCAGGATTTTAGTCTGGCATTCCCTGATGTACCATGCTATAAAGTACCTACTTTTGAAACAATTCGTCTGCTTGAATATACACAAAAATGTAAACAATGATAATGGAAAACAACTTTGAATTCGAAATAGAGGAAGGTAGAATTGTGAAAATAGGCAAACCAAATATATGCATAATGGCCATATTTTGACAGGTGATGATACGTTTGTGGAGGAAATTAACCTGAATATTGATATCTATCCTTAACACTCTGAACAGATATCATGGTCAATTTACAGAGATTCTATTACAGCTCATCGAAAGAGAGTGTTGTTCCGAATACTCCGTAATCAACAATTTCCGACTTTTATTTTTGTATAAAATTTGAATAAGAATCACCCCTCTCTTGTGCCTAATGTAGTAGATATTGCACATTGATATTTTCCATTATAGTTTTCCAATGAAATATTGTATAACGATTGTTTAAACATATTGTGAACGTCACACTGTAGTTCATATTCGTTATTCAGGGATCTAAGTGTGGAACATAATGACTCATATCATCATATACCTTTTACAGCTATCTCAAAACTTTCCTAGTGATCAGGAGGTTAAAGTTCGATTCCCGCCCTGGTCACACCGGTGTCCTGATTTTCTGATGAGACTGAAAACTGATGCTCCGCGGGATGATAGGTGTGGCATATAAAAGATGCCTCACTGCTTCGGGTGTGTCAGTTGCATAGGTATAATTTTCTATGTAATGCATCAAGCAGATTTGAAATAAATGCAAATACGTGTAATAATAGCTTGACAATTGTTTGTATTGTGTGACATTAAAGGAAAATCCATCAATTATAGACAAATACAAAATGTCAACATTTGACATTTATAATGAATGATTTTAAGGTTACATAGAGAAATGTATGAAGAAGCGCATTGATTTTAATTAATCAGTTTTGTAAATTTATACTCAGGACATGCGTTTTTTGACAAACGTTGTATTTGCTTAGATAAGAAAAAAAAAAAACATTTTCAGGTCTTCGGGTGAAGGGCATGATCATTTAAAAGCTAGTAATATGTGTACTGCTTTCCATTCAAATGGTGGTGTTAAATGTGTCTCTGTCTGTGTTGTAGATGTTTGTTTCACTTCAGGTCAACCCAAGACCAACTCACGAACACTAGTACTCTGAACAATTTTGAAATCTGTCGAGAAGATTTGAAAGTCAAATGTACATATAGGGCTGGAAACGGTCACCTCATTCCAAATGCTAAGATAAAACATTGCATTTTCCAAGAGCTTATTGAAGTATTGGAAATCTCACATTAATTTTATTTACTTTTAATCAGATTTGTTAATTAAAGGCTTTGTTATCACCTATATATGCCCCCGGTTCGTATGATTGGTGGCATATTGTTTTTGGTCTGTCTTTCTGTCTATTGTCATCATTAATATTTGAACCATAATCTAAGTAACAACTCGTATGATACTTATTTAGACTGTAATGAAAGTGGGAACAGGCGTAGTTACGACCATTTACCCAATGAACTTATATTGTCTAGAAATGAGAATGGAACAAAAGAATTCACAACAAATGAGTGGTTATCTCCATCACAAATTTAGTTTTTATTTTTTTTTGGGGGGGGGGGGGGGGGGGGGGGTTTGACAGTTTTGTGAAACTTGGCTCAACATCAGATTCCAAAGTAGATGCAAGAGTAAAAGATGGTGACCTTCAAAATGTTATAATGGAAACTGAGATTTTAGAATTTCAAAGCAACATCTAAGCTCTAAGCCCGACATTGTATCTGAATTTATATTGCATTGCATCTGTGTTATAATATGGTGTATAATTTTCGACCTAGGCAATAATAGTACACTGTTCATGAATAGTACAATAACTGAAGAATTAAAATAAATGTTGAGATAGTAAGATTCATAGTCGATTGATACATGTTATGTGCAAAATGTATCCTTGGAGCTTATTATAAGAGTGACTCTCTGTAATAAAATTCACAACTTGCACCAAGTTGCAGGTACAGATTGTTTAACTAAAATTTTTCAGAAGATAATTATTTTTTAGAATATCTACAGTAGAATGGTTGGAATTCTCATATTATATAAATATTTGAAGAGCAGTATTAAAACCAAAATGACCGAAAAAGTGAACCAAAGAATCAGTCTAATGACAGAGCTATGCACGAGGGAGATACTCCCTAGTTTTAGAGTGATTTACATAATTCTCAGCTATCACCATCCATATGTACTTTAAAAGTTGAATTCATTGATTGGCCTCTTGTTCCTTCAAGTTTGCATTCGATCAAAAAAGAGGAGTATAAAGTTTTGAAATACGAAAATATATCAATACCCTTCATTGCTTGCCTATTTGCCGGATTATTGAGCAAGATAATAGTACTTTGTTCCCGCTTTACATTGGAAGCATTGCATTAATCCCCCCATTTCTTTTTCTAATTCAGCCGTATAAGATCTGGATAAGGTATAATATTACAGTCTGAGTCTGATGTCTACCTGGTATAAATGATTCTGTGTTTCTATATGAAAGAGATATTGATTTCTGTATCTGCGCAAGTTATGAAATTAGCATGTTACATACTGTTTTCTATTTCAATGATTACCAAAAATAAAACAAACCTCCATTAATACACTTATATTAAAACAAGTCTTAATGATGATAAAACGAATTCCATAAACCGTTTCAACAAAAGCATTGAATATACGGTTCATACTATTTCTCATTTGTGGACAGGAGATGCTATCTCTGACATTGTATCTATTCCAACATTCTTTGATTTCAAAAATAGATAGATAAAAATACTAATCAAAATATTCTCAGTATATCGTGAAATACCGACTGCCCTTTTAGACCCAATCTGAGATATATATAGCAGTCATTTAGAACAAATGTACACAGCCCAATTTACTTGCCACCCTGAACAGGTAGGATTTGGAAGGGGGGGTTGCATTTATCAGAATAGCGATAAATCAGTGATGGAAACGCATTCTTCAAAATATTTAATTCTTCTTACAAACTTCATGACTACTTTTATTTTGAATAAGGACTCTCTTTCCCACCACATCTGTTTGCTTGTGCCATCCACAATACATGATCATCGACAATACGGGCACTCCTCACGATTTTTATTTTAATGAATTATAAAACTTCACTCAAAATTATTGATTTCATTATCCTACTTTATTCTTATTCTTCTATAGAATTCAAACGTTTTGATATTCAAAAGCGATAAAAGCAACAAATAATAGATTTTCGCTGCTTTGAATGAACTCTCATTGACTTATTTAATGTTTTACCACTTTCGTCTATCAGTGTAATGATGATCATACGTTAGCGTGTATTTGAGTAAAAGAATTCTATAGAATGTTCAGGGTACCAGACAAAACAGACCTTTCACAAAACGAGTTGTTTCATATCATACTCTCATTTCCTATTAATGTAATGACTACAAAATAAAGCAAAACATATTATATATATATATATATATATATATATATATATATATATATATATATATATATATATATATATATATATATATATATATATATATATATATATATATATATATATATATATCGGAAAACAGAGTACTTTAAAAACTAATTTTAAATGCAACTAATGACCTCTTGTACCAGATGTAGTCAAGTAATAAGAGAAACGTTAATGAGAAATCTGTCATCTTAAAACCCAATGTGGTCCTTGCAGTTTAGGGTGTGGATTAAATGGTGTAAAAGTTAACCCTTCCATACTTTTTAATTTCCGTAGTTGAAAATTTTATGTTTTATACTATTTTACTCATATTTTGAAACAAAGTTCAGGATAAAGACTCCTTTTAGCAGTTTTGATTAAATTGTTACCGATTTATGCACATAAAATTGTTGACTATACATAACGTTTTAAGAACTCTGATGGAAAAGTAACTGTTAAATCTAAAACCGCAGTTCTCTTTAAAATGTCTATGCAAAACGTCTGTCAAGCGCTTTTCCACGAATGTTGCTCAAATAGCTTACGGAATTTCAAAAAAATATATGACTTTGGTAGCTGTCGAACTCGGGACTGTACTAAACATGCTGACACTATGAGAAATCTTTTCGATTATTATGTTACTTAAAATATTAGCACGGACCCTGACATACCGTAATTTTCAAATGTCAAATAATTTTTTCCAATTTATATTTTTGAGAAAGAAAAAGTGACCGACGGTGGCAGCTAGAATTGTCGGTGATTTTCGCCTGTTCCCGGCATCTACGGACATCCCTGACAAGGCGATTAATTCGTTTTCGTACTTACCCATTTTATTACATTTATGATTTAATACGTATAGAGAGATTAAGATGTATATCACTCTTATATATACACTATTAGCATGGTGTACCAAGAAAATAGAATGTAGATAAATATACATGCTTGTTTAAATATATACATTAAGGTACCATACATCTATACAATGTAATTTAATTGTTAATTTATTTAGGCATATACTGTTAGGTATTGTATTGTTAAGGTAGCGATTGCAAGACGTCACGTGATCAAGTCATGTGCTATCTAAATATTGAATTGTTACGAGTTCCCGTATTTGCGTTGTCATGCAATAGTCATATAAGTACATGATTTTGCTGCAGATGCGATATTGGAGCCTGTTTAATCAACATGTGTAAATGTTTTACTAACTAAATCTTATGACAATGGCGTAAGTTTACTTATATACCTTTTTAGTTCAATTAAATATGTGTTTCATAAACCGGCGTACGTACATATACGTAAGGATCAGACTAGCGAGTTGATTAACTTTACGCAGCACAAATGCATGCATGAAATATATTGAAGTTTTACTTTTCACAAGTCCAAAAGTACTTCTTACAGTATTTATAACTTAAAATACTACGACACACGCTTAGCCTTAAACATTTAGCCTACATCTACACACGATGCGCTTGTAAACATGTAGTGAGGTCATGGAATCGTACTTGACTGACTGACTGATTTTTGTTTAACGTCACACCACAAATATTTCACGTCTATGGTGACGACATCTGCCTGATGCGGGGCATACAAATTTTGACCTTTGCAACGGACCCACCCGAAGCAGTGAGGGATCTTTAACTTGCCATGCATACCACGACACGGCGCCTCGGATTTTACTGTCTCATCCGAAAGACAGAACACCGTCATGACCAGAGTGAGACTCGAACCCCGGCCTCCCGATCAGGAGTCCAGCGGCATACCACTAGGCCACGCCGGCTTCCATGCAGTACTTGAATATACGTCATTAAATGGAAAAGATTAATTATCCCAATAGGTACATATGTGCCCACATAGATCGATAAAGTCAAGCACAGTGGCGGATTTTGAGGGGAGGTGGCCAAGGGCCCACCTTTTCGCCACATATTTACTAGTAAAACTCCATATTTGACACCAAATATGGCTAAGTAGTTTGGCTAGTAGCCCCCCCCCCCCCCTTTCAGAAATTCTGGATCCGCCACTGAAGCAGATCACCAATTGCGATGAAAAAGAATACTTCCTTTCATTTCTATTAATCCAGTATTGATAACAATGTACAAGACGACTGACATCCTCCTCAATCCCCCTTAAAGTAATAGATCTAAATAAAAAAAAAAGAAATAGAATAATACCAAAATATTAAAGTAGACCTATAGTTTAAGGGCACACCTTCCAACTCATCGCAAAAGCAGTACAAGTGAAGGACATACCTTTGAAAATTAAAAAAAAAAAAGAAATATAGAACAAAAGATACGTAGAGTAGAAAACTGTGGTGAAAACTAGGACTTAAAATCTTCTTTTTTTTAAAGGGGGGATAGATGTACTGATGCCCCATACTTTTGAACTTAAAATGTCAAGGATTCATACTTTACATATCTACTGCACTAAACATCTTTGGAGGTTCACCTTAGATGAACAAGGTGGAGGGTCAAACTAGGACATCATTTTTCACTTTGCTACTGAATTTCAGTGCATCCATTTTTCACCAACAAATCTTGCTTACTATATCATATCCTTGATAAATCTGATTGAGATTAAGATGTATCAATAATTATCTCAAACCAAATTGTGTTTTGACTTCAATCCAAGGTCATATTTCAAGGTGAATAACATTTACATGTATGGTTTTCTTGTTGTTTAAAATTCAATGTTTTAGGGGTAAAATAAGTTTGAGGTCATTCCTGCTCTTAGATACCTTGAATGATATATTGTTTTTATTTATTTATTTATTATTATTTTTTTTTTTTTTTTTTTGTTCAATAAAGGCTTGCGAAATGCCATTAAACTTGAAACGATAAAATAAAAAAGTCAATGTTAAGATTCTTTTGGAGGAAAACGTCGCTTTGTATTATAAAAATATTTTGGAAAAAATATCAGATTTCTTTAATTACCTTGCTGCAACAGTTTTCTTCTGAGTAGATATAGTACCAATTTTATTGTATGTGTTAAATATGTAGTAGTATCTGTGATATGAGCCATTATCCGTAAATTCATTATTTTTTATTAAAAAACTCATGCCTGTTTCATTACCTGATATGTAAAGGTATAGATAGTATTTTGATGACGAAAGAGGAAATTAGTGTCTTCCAAGGTCATTCAAACAGACGTTTTATTATACCAATTCTTGTAGGGTTGCAGAATTTAGCAAGTTCATTTATAAACATTTATGCCTGTGATGAAATGGATACAGCTAGAAACATTATCGAAATGCATCCATTATCTTATTTGATTACCACATTGTACAACATACCCTTGCAGTGATGAATATTTGCTGTTAATACTATGTTGTGTGCAATTTTTACAGAGAAAATCAAAACATGCAAATGAATTTCATACTTTTAAACTTGTTAAACAAATTGTCTAGTGAATAAAGAATCGTTATTTGTATAAATTGTCATTACTGAATTAATTATGCAGTTACATGTTAAATATAATGTCGATGACGGCCTTCGATACGTTACTGGATTTGTCACACTTATCAACAAGTACTGTTTCCTTTATGACACATAATCTTAGTTCTCTTTCTTCAGATGTCATCAGTTTTTAATTTGCTGTGCATATAGAGATGATATTTTTGTGAATGGGATTTTGTTTTATTATATTTTTTTGTAGAAAGTTGTATAAATTCGTGGGCTTTTAATTTATATTATATATAAGAGTATCATACACTTTGCTTTTTAGATGTAACAATGTTTATTAGCAAAATCATAAACTTTGCCATTAAGATGTACTAGGCAGAGAAGGAACACAAATTTAAATCATTTTAAAGCGGATAGGTGTGCATCGAATTTGAAATATGTACAGTTTCTTGTTTTCTTCGAATTTAAAGGCCCAAACTGTTTCTGAATTGAATATGTAGCATCTGTTGATCATAAGCTTGTTGTTGGATACCTGCAGCGAATTTCATGAGTGCTAAACCCGGACAGGAAAGGCAACTCAATAACGGGTCATTTGAAAACCTTTTGGGAAAAAGATAGATCCTAAACCTTAATGTTTTTTCACTGTTTTCTGGAATAAGAACATGCTTTAAGTTAGTAGAGCATGGTTTGCTCATTTTGATGTCAATTACCATTTTTATATATGAATTCCATAACAACATTCTGATGTTTATTTCTATTTTTATAATCTCTGAGTTAAAACATAGATCCCCGTTTTCTGCATTAAGACTTATTTAAAAAGATATTTATGTTTGTTGCTTGATTGTACTACATTTTGTGAGTTCGGACATCGTTCCGCAATCCGGTTAAAACTATTTTCTTATTTCAACTGACCATTGTAAGTCGGTACCACGAATGTTATAACAGAATATTTCTGTCATCTTTTTTATTCAAGCCAAAGGTGTCGTACCATGGGACCTTAATTTCACAAAAGCTGACCTCCTCATCCTATGAGTTACAACCACTTTTGTTTATGGGAGGAGACTTCAATCACATACCATGTGATCTGTCCGCTTTTGTTGCAGATTCAAGACAGTAACATAAATTCCCTTGATTTGAAAAATGTTCCAAGAGGCATGGGTTAACTACAAGATTTAGGATGTGAATTCAAAGCTGGCACTTAATTAAAAATGTACTATTTTGCCCTATGAAATCAAAATCCATTCATAAATCATTCTGTCTCCCCCACCCAAAAAGCAAAGAAACCATAATATTCTCACGTACCTGATTTTAAAACTGGCAGATTCATTTGTACATTAATTGCAGTAAAGAAACGAAGATAACCTGTGCAACTGGTCAGGTAATATGTACTTGCATTAAATGAAATTATGTTTCAGCTGAATAAATAAATCAAATAACCAAAATGTAATCACTAAATGCACAAAGCTGAGACATGTCATGCGACATTTTCAAATTTTAGGCTTTTATAATAATTTATTAATAAAATTAAATTTTACCTTATCAACTTGTTTAACAGATTCCAAAGTAAATATATTTATATATCCATTTATTCCTTCACTTGTAATATGTATTTTGTCTTTGTATCTCGTACTGGAAACCAGCATGAAATGTTATTCTACTTTAACCTTGACATAGACATGAATTTGGGTAACACAATTGAATTCTATTTTTGCTACGTTGAATATCCCACCTATACATTACAGTTTACTGTATGACAGACAAAATGGAAAAAAATATGTACTACCCCCTCCAAGATTTTGAATGTCGCTGCCCATTTGCCCATTTTCTGTTGGTTTATTGTGAGAAAGCAAAATGAAATAGAGTGCCAAATGTTCTTTTACTTCTAGATACGTATATCTATATAATATAAAAATTTAAATCTTTGTAGTCAGTACAGAATAAAAACAAAACTAACAAAGAAACAAACAAAACAAAACACACTAGATTTCAATACACTCACACAGAGATAAACTCACACATTCTGACTTATACGAAATAGTGTAAAAATGTTTACGGTCGACGAAACAGTTCCAATTTTAAATACATAAGTAAATGGTGTATAGTATATGTAAATGAATCATTGTAAGAAAAATAAGCGACTTATCAAAAAAAAAGAAAAGCTAAGTAGATTAAGATATATTTTTCTTACCAAACTAATTATAGTGTAGAGAATAAGAAAAGTTCCGCATGTCAATTCCTAGTGTGCATAAAATATAATAAAGAAATTCACTTAAAGAGTTGAAATATAAATAAACAAAAAGACGTGTTTTTACCTCAGCAACGAGCCATGAACATAACGTTTTACAATAAAAATGTGACTACTGGACAAAAAGAAGGAGGGATGGACAGCTATATAGTAGACCAGAGTGACCCATCTATGCGGTTTTCTTTAGGGCGGGCAACATAGATATCATATTGTATAGATTAGTGGCTAAATATCTTAATAATTGATGTCTGTTTATCCTTTATTTGAAACTGTAACATTTTGCATTCTGGAATAAACTTGCCACTACCTTGCAGGGTTACTGTTCACAACTGAAGCATTTAGTAAACTAGGGGTTACTTCTTGCACATCGGATACATGTTTATGGTTGGAGACTTCAGAAAATAAACTAAAGCCTACACAGATTTAAAAAAACGTGTTCCCATTTTTAAAATGCACATTTACACAGAGAAACAATGAAGGAAGACAATTGTGAAATAACTAAATGTTACCAAATTGAGATCTTATATTTGTAGAGAATCAGTAGAGTGGCTTGACTTCTGGAATAGTTCCATCAATTAAAATCAACTGATTGATCTCGCATTTAATCACCAAGTGTGAACAAAAATCAAAAGGAACTTACACAGTACAATAGCAATCATAATTACCTTGAATGAATACACAATAATATTTCATAATCTAAGAATAAATAAATTAATAATGAACCATTTAATTTGATTACTTTAAAAATAGTACTACGATTTGACTTGTTATGTCTATATTAAAACAAGGGTTATCTCTCTTAAATCAATATAATTTTTTGACCATACACTATTGCAGCAGCAAAATTATATTAAATAGAAAAATACGATTACGTTCAAAATCTATTCAAACAACACAAATCGTAAAACATTATCAACGACATAAAAAGTAAGAATACCTGTGAATACAACAAGGAAAGCCTGATGTGACAAAGGGACTGACACATGACGTGGGGACCTCATGTCGTATAGCTACAGGCTATATCTCACACAGAACAACATTCACAGGGATTTGGAGATCATACTGGAGAATAGAAGGTGACAGGTCAAAATTTTACGTGAGTACTGACTCCCTGGTCGTATAAACAATTGCTGGCGTACCGGTATGAGGGACCACTTTATCAAGATAACCCTCAATCTGCATAATGCTATTAAGAAGTATGATAATTGATTTGGATGATGCACACTCCACAATACCTAACCGGTTGTTGCAACGCTGCAGAGCCTTATCTCGACGTTTAACTGTTCTAAATGCTAAATACCAAAGGGTATATAAATCAGAACCTTTCAAGAATTGCTGTTTTATGTCATCCATAATGAGACACAACACATTAATACTTAAAAGAATAAGAAGTGATTTATTGTAGGTACCGTCCGATTCAATGAGAAACAAGTAAGGTGTATTCTTATTGCAAGGTTATCTTTGTCCTTGAACTTTGACCTCTGTGTTTTGTGTGCATGTCCTTGGTGATTTTTATCATAAAGCTTTGTCAGATGTCTTCTGCTTTTATTCCATGTAACTATAATACATTATTATTTAACCGTTAGCGCATTCCACATGTAAAATAAAACTTAGAGTGTGTATATCTATATGACTAAAAAGGCAGTAAAAACTGTAACTAATTATAGAAAGAGTTGACCCTGTGTCTAATAATACTGGAGTTTCATTTCCCTCTATACAAATGATAACCTCTATTGACTGGCCAACTAATTCAATATCCCTCTTTGGGTTTTCCTTTGTGTATCGCTCTAGCGTCTGCCCCATGACACAGGACTTTTGAAGTTTGACTGCCTGAAGACCCATCGGAAGATGCTTGCTTTGTTATTGCACAAGCCTGGTCATTAAAATTCCCTATTGGTCGGAAAACGCCGTAAAAATCCCACATCAAAGGATATGCGGGGCTATTCTATCTGTGGGGTGTGGGTGACCTAGCCTTCTGTATATTAGCTTTTGTTAAGACGCATTTTTAAGGTTTAAGCCATCTCGTATTCATAACACTGCAAGTCACGATGCAGACCTAGATGTTGCTTTTGCACATTCATGAACAAATATTTTGTATATATATATATTATTTTCATATTTTGTAGAAATATATTTTATTTGCTTATTCCATAATAATTTATAGAAATATAAAACATACGTGTATATACCTTTCATTTTTGTGCACCAGATGCACATTTCGACAACTTATGTCTCTTCGGTGATGCTCGTGGCCGAATGATTGGAATTCACATAAGTTTTAAATATTTGAAGAGTAGTGTTGAAACCAAAATGACCGAAAAGTGAACCAAAGAATCAATCTAAGGACAGAACTATGCATCAGGTAGATATTCCTTAGTTATAGAGTGATTTAAAGAATTTCATGTCAATACAAAAACACAGACAAGTAGACCTTCAGTACAAAAGCACTGAAAACTAGACTTATGATGCCGTCGGGGACTATCAGTCCATCAGCAGTGACACCGGCTTAGTGGTTATATTAAAGTTAGAACATATATACCTTTCAATTTTGTGCACCAGATGCGCATTTCGAAATCATATACGTCATTTGAACACGACATTCCAACTCAGTTGTCATGATTTTGTTTGTCTATGAAACTGTAAAGTCCTTGGATGTTTGTTTGAAATGGATGGCGGTGTTTTTTTTCCATTTTAATTGCATTTCATAAATCAAATTTTTTCGGTTAAGTCAATCCGCTTCCAGTGCAAGTGGGTGAACCAGGCGCTCTCTTATTTAATTTGTAAAAATCATGCATCTGTTGGATTTATTAATGTTATGTTCCAATTTACGGATGTTTTCATAGTTTTACAAGAAAGCTCTTGCTGTGTAACTCATTTCCGAAACAAGTGATACTGGAAGTGCTCTGAAATTTACATCTATATTGTGATAACCGATCATGAAACGATGGAAGATAGATTAGTTTTTATATGCCCGCATTTAAAAATGTGGGCGTATTATGCTATACCGCTGTCGTCTGTCCGTCCGTCCATCCATCCTTGTCCGGGCATCTCCTCCTTAACTAAAGGAGGAACACAATTTTTGATAGTGTGATTTGAAAAGGTTATAGCTTGTAGTTGTGCATGTGGGTTTCAAAGTTGGGGTCAGACCCCTGGGGTGGGGGAAAATGGGCGGGGTCGGAAAAGCTTGTCCGGATTTCTCCTCCTTAACTAAAGGGGGAACAAAACGTTTGATGGTGTCATATGAAAGGATATGGCTTGTAGTTGTGCAGGTGGGTTTCAAAGTTGGGGTCAGGCCCCTGGGGTGGGGAAAATGGGTGGGGTCGGAAAGGTTTTCCGGTCTCCTTCCCCTTACTTAAAGGGGGAACAAAACGTTTGACGGTGTCATATGAACGGAGGTGGCTTGTAGTTGTGCATGTGGGTTTCAAAGTTGGGGTCAGGCCCCTGGGTGGGGGAAAATGGGTGGGGTCGGAAAAGCGTGTCCGAACTTCTCCTCCTTAATTAAAATTACGTTATTAGGTTTCCAGTACTGACGAGGATTCACTCATTCATAACATGGATGTCTGGTTCATTGAATTTTGCAGGACCTCTGGTATCAGAGCTTGAAAACTTAGTTCTTCTTTCACACATCCATTACCACCACATTAAAACATGATGCGGACGTATCATGCACCCGTCAGCTGTGCCCTATTTTTGAAGTTAAAAGATGACAAAGAATATCATAATAAACAAACCTTGCTGCAGAAGAGTTGAATAGAAGGTATATTTTATTTACATCCTAATCAGTGAAAATGAAAAACAAATGGAAAATAACAAAATATGTCTACTTGAAGAGCATATGTGAACCCCTGTGATGGAGTGAGATCAGGTGCCCGGGGAGAGTGAGCATCTCCTGTTAGATACTTGTAGTTTAGCTCAATATTCAGTGCCGAATAATTTATTTTGCCACTAATCCATGAAATCAAGCGTAGGTTGGAAAGAGAGGAAAGGGCGGGAGGATAAGTACGAAAACATTTCAGGGCTTTTGGGATAGCAACCAAACTTACCATGTATACATACTATGTACCCAAAATTTCCGCCGCTCTTTGGGCCGCTACTGTATATGCTGCATCTTCATTTTCACTAACACCCTGTCCGGATTTTTGTTGTATTGATTTTGTATATGTGCACAACTGGGGGGGGGGGGTCATTCTATTCAGTTTATCCATAAGTTTACTCCCAAATGTAAGAAAACACGCAAGCTGTCCAGTGATTTCCCTTTAGTCCCTTTCTCTTACCCCTCTCCCACCCTTCCGTATTAATCTATTTTCTGTATCTACCCCTGCTGAACATTTCATCCTGAAAATTGTGAATTTTAATTTCTCCGCTTAATGTGTTTATCGTTTTCATATATCAGCATAATGTTAAGATACGGACGACATATAACTAAAGCATTACTTCAGAGTCTTAAACTATGAAAGCCGGCTTGGCCTGGTGGTATTGCGCTGGACTCCTGATCGGGAGGCCAGGGTTCGAGTCCAGCTCTGGTCATGCTAGAGTTCTGTCTTTTAGATGAGACAGTAAGAACCTGGGCCCAAGCATCAATCAATCAATCAACTTGAACTATGATACGGACAATAGCTAAACTATTAGGTAAACTGTTTCACTAAGGCAAAACTATTAAGTTAAGAGACTCAAGTTAATGTACTACTTAGCTAAACTATGATTAAAAAGTTTATCATCAAATACTAACGATAGCAAATTCAATAGTTAAGAGTATCAAGCTATGAAACGTACTATATCTGTATTATCAGGTAAGAGTAACGGGTTAAGAAATGGACTATATCTAAACTATTATTTAGGAGTCTCATGCGAAGACAATAACGATAGAAAAAAAACTACTATTTCAGTGTCTAAAACTTAGATACTGTTGATTGTGAAACTATTAGTTAAATAATCTCGAGCTAAGATACAGACGACAGCAAATCCATTAGTTAATAGTCCCTGGCTAAAAGACTGATGATAGCTAAACTTAAGTAATGATTGTCCAGCTAAAAAACCGACAATTGGTAAACTATTACTTCATTGTTCTAACGCAAGAAATTGGTATCTAAATTAATTGTTAAGCCTCTGAAGCTTAGTCACTAACGACTGCTATCAATTAAGAGCCTCAAGCTCAGATTCAGACGATAGCTAAACTATTAAGTGGGGTCTGAAACTTAGACACCGACGATATCTGAACTTATCTAGATCAGAAGCAAGATCTGGATCCGGCGCCACAGACTGAGTAGGAGTTGGATTTAATTGAGTTTTATCCCATCCATAAATAGAATTAAATTATTCAGCTTGACAATTTATTTGAAAGTCTTATAATGAAATAAATTAAAACGAAATAAATGAATACAGTATTTTCTTAGTTTATGGCGCCGGATCCTGATATTGAACACCTTTACTGTTAAAGATGGACCGCCATAGTGAAAGTTCAATTCTCATCCGTTTCTTGTCATCTTTGTTAAGAACGAATCATTAAACATGTTACTGGTGTCAAATGCGGATAACCCGAGCATAAATTCGACATCAACTGACAATTCTAACTTCATCTTCAATCCACGGGATATATGCTTTAAGTTCCACCTGTTTTAAACAGAGCTCAGCCGGAGTGACCCAGTGGTAAAGGTTTTTGGCTTGTAACCAAAAGGTCCCGGAATCGATTCCTGGGTGTACACACCGCTGTTCTTTCTTTCGAATGAGACTGTAAAAACTGAGGTCCCGTGTCACGGTGGGCGTGTCACGTAAAAGATTCATCACCGTTTCGGATGGGTCAGTTGCAAAGGTAAAATTTTTTCTGCAATACATCAGATAGATGATGTGACTATATACGTGAAACACTCGTGGAGTAACGTAAAACAATAATGAATCAATGGATAGCCTAAATTTACTGGAGTTTCCGCCAGTAATCAGCTATATTCTGTGTCAAACAAAAGATTTTTTCATAATATTATCAACTTTAAGACCTTTGTTTATAGAGGGTTTTCATAATTTTGCACCAAAATAAACAGTTTGGAAATTAGTTATGTCTTAATATTTATTTGTTTATAACAGTTTGTATTGTTGTTGATGAAAGCACCAAACTTCACACTTTGACCCACAAAATGGCTGACAACGGGAGATAATCCTGTGAATTTTCGCTCAATGATAACTGTCTATTCAATACAGTTACATTCTTCACTGTCCACGCTAATTAAAGAGTACCAGTGAATCTGATAGATGCCTCCCGAACAGTAGTTATACTTCTAATGCTGGAAACTGATGACTCAATTCATATACAAAAATCAGTGAAGCCGATGGATTCTCCAAGGACAACAATACTGAAGAAAAGCCCCTTAACATCAATAACATTTTGGTAAAGTATGATCAAATTCTGATGAAAGGTGTAGGAGACATAAGTACTTCATTGTATTTTATGTCTTAATTAATAAGTGACCTTGACCGTTCAGAAATGACTTTGGGTGACTTTTGTCCAAAAGCCCTTAACGTAAATAACATCTTGGTGAATTATGACAAAATTCTACTGAAAGGTATAGGACGAATGAGCCAGGACGGACACGCAGTGACTATATCATTACATTTGCATATATATATCGCTAGCTTGCAAGTCTACAAACTTGACCTATATCTGACCACCATCAGATAAGCAGCATTAACTCTAGATTATGTTTCATACATATATGTGACCGTCTAGTGAATAATCGCTATAATATACTAGTGCTATGCTATAACGAAAAACATAGTCATCTATTTGCAGACAGAAATAAATAACATATAGATGCAATGTATTTATGAAACATTTACTGAGTATACAATAATCTCTGTTACGTAATATACTACGTAAAACAGTTAGCAAATATGTAAACATGTAATACTGCATACCTCAGTTTGAAACAGTTATTCACACACAAAAAACCACACATGCACACTCACCCACACATATCAATCAAATATTTACACACATAAAAAATATTTGACTCGATTTATGTAGTGTAAAGATACAGATATAAATGAATAAAAAAAAGGAAAGAAAACACGTGTGCGCCCCCCCCCCCCTTTTTTTTTTTTGGGGGAAATTCTGGATACGCTACTACAAATGTACCACTATAGAGCAATTTCATATATGCAACAAAACATGATTGTTTAATCATACAACAAAATATAATATATCCTAGGCCCGACGTAATAAACCGAGAAAATACTCAAGTCATAAATTCATATTCTTCTGTCAGACAATGAATCAAAAACTGATTTGTTTTTTAATACGTTTTATTCTATCGATAAATAGAATTAAACCACTCTAAATGACATTTTATTTGTACCTTAGATAATAGAATAGATTGAAATGAAAAAATTGACTTAAGTTTTTTCCCACAGTTTATGGCGCCGGACCCTGGTCTGTGCTTGCATGTAGAAACCAGATTAACCATTTACAAATAAGTATAGAAAATCTAAACCGAATACATACTAATTACGCCTTATTATCAACACAATTAAAATGTTTACACATATATGGAGAATCTGCCTACACACACACCCATACACAAAACGAACTGTAAACTTTTGAAGCATTCTAACCATATGTACAGGCAACATTCTTTTCATTTTCAGAAATAACTAACCAACTTGTTTTGATTACATATCTTATTATTATTAGTTTTCCATTGTAAGACTTTGACGACCCCCTCCTCACACCCTATCCACAGTGTAGCGTCATGTACTGCCACTGCCCGCGGTCCCCATACACCGTCATCCCGTGTCAGTAAGAACTGTATAAACTCTCCATCAGGACTCAGCATATGGATAGCGTGGTTGTGTAAGTCCGGTAATATAATCCGTCCATACTGATCACAGCACATGATACCTAAACTGAATCTCTCCTTTAGTGAAGACTGACCTGTGTAGGTGAATCTTACCTGTCCAGTGTTAGTGAGCACCACTAACCTACTCCGCCAGTCCTTATCTATCATATCCACCACACACAGGTCTCCATTGATATTCTGCGCAATCCTGTATGGTGAAGTGAACAGCTTCCTGCCACTTTGATCCTTGTTATATGCTGTGAGTACCTTCCCCGTTACGGTTAAATGCCTCACTTCCCCCTGACTCTCTGATGTGATATCACGTATGTAACAATCACTCAGACAGACCAGTATCCCTCCATCACGTGACCGACATATCCCCCTTGGGTGTAATGGAGCGGTAGGGTATATGTCAGTTACATTACCGGATGGAGAGACACGACGGATAAATTTTTCATCGTAAAGTGTAATGATAATATCATCATCAGAGAGACAGATGTCAGTGAAAACAGCCCCTGTCTGTCTTACTTGGTGTGTATTACCATCCTTGTCAATAAGATCTATCTGATTCAAATCACCACAGTGTACCCATGCTTTATTTTCCTTAATTGCTACTACCTTGTAAACATTTTTCCTTTCGTGCTCGAAAGTGGCGATATCTGTAACTTCTACTTTAGATCTGCTTTGCTCGTTTTCTCTAATATTCACGTCAATACGACCCAGTATCTCGTGTAAATGTTCTTTGTTCATTGACCCCTCTTGGAATCCCTTTGGGCGAGGAGAATTTACGTTTTGTAAGAGAAGGTGAAATTCTTCTGTAGCCTCCATTATAACATTGTCATCGGCTGAAATGTGTAGTGTGGGTTATTATGAAATCTTCTTACATGATTGATACATTATTATTATTATTATTATTATGGTATATTAACGTTTCATTATTATTATCATTATTTTTTTTTTATTTGCGACGGTGAAATTGCAATAAATTTTGCTTGTGAATATTACATTGCAATCGGCAAGTGAGATATAAAAGGTAAACGGTTGGGCATAAATCGTCTTATAGAGTGGTTCGTAGTTGATTGATACTGAAACTGGATACATGGACAGACAATTTGTTGTGGTAGTGCTAATGCTACTAAACATCTCGATCTACATACTATGATATATTCTTTTTTCTCTTTATTTAATAAATATAGAACATACATACCTTTTAATTTTGTGCACCATATGCGCATTTCGACAATTTCTATCTCTTCAGTGATGCTCGTGGCCAAATTATTTGAAATTCTCATAATATATAAATATTTGAAGAGCAGGGTTGAAACCAAAACGACCGAAAGGTGAACCAAATATCTAAGGACAGAGCTATGCATGAGGGAGATACTCCATAGTTTTAGAGTGATTTACTTAATTTGATGACTGGAAATTTGAAGTATATATTTCATACCATTACAAAAGCACTGAAAACTAGACTTATGATGCCCTCGGGAACTATCAGTCCACCAGCAGTGACACCGGCCTAGTGGTTATAATAAATATAGAAGATATATACCTTTTAATACATATGAATATCATTATTTTTATGGAGTGAAAAAAGGAAGGGGTATTATGGCTACAAAGATTGTTTTTATTACAACTGCTAGGACGTCGAAAATGTAAATAAATTATGGTTTTTAGATTTTTATTCCTAGCATTGCTAAATTCAGTATCGCGTTTGAGGAGTCCATAGTTTAAATGGATTTAAGTATCCACAATCTGAATATCACTACTCCCTAGTGAAAGAAAAAGGGGGAAGGGGGCGGGGGACAGCATGGCCATCATGGTTGATTATATTAAAACTACAAACGATTGGACATTGGCAAAGAGGTGTTAAATGTTTAATGTTTTTCTATCAAAATTCAGTAACCAGTGTGCGGTCCATGGTCTAAAGTGATTAAAGTGTCACAGTAAGAGTACACGGACGATTATCATGTACGTAATATTTGATCCACTTCTGTGTGGGGAGTTAAAGTGCAATCCAACGGTTTGAGATGTCAGTTACTGATAAATTTCCAATTCTTTTCCTAATTTGGTTTACCTTTCAATGAATGAATGACAGTAATTTACACAAACAAACATGCGCTCTCAGAGAATCACGCAATTATCTGTATAATAAATATATATATATATATATATATATATATATATATATATATATATATATATATATATATATATATATATATATATATATATATATATATATATACGCCGATTTGGGGCATTGGTTTAGCTGTGTATAGCCTATCTAATGAAAGCACTTTGTTAAAGCTGAGATATGTGTATATACGTTAATAGATTTTATATATTAAAACAAAACAAAAACAAAAAACAACGTAAAAAATAAATACTAACCCTCACATTTTGTTGTCTTCTGACATCCTACATAATAATGTTACACACATTATCAACAAGGTGACCTTGTGTACATATATCAACATCAAGTTACACTGAGCTACAATCCTAACATAACATTTTGTTAACGTCACGTTAACGTGACATTTGCTTTCTTCTTGCGCTCAAACCTGATAACCCACCCGCGTAAACTTTAATGCAGATATACACGTGAGCTAAATTTCGAAACCGCGTTAACGCGCCTGACTGCCTTCACGGCTGCGTTCGTTTACTTATAACTTACATATTTTATTATACTGTGCATATAGAAGAATGTGATCGAGGATCTCTATATACAATGGATATTCAATAGCCATTCTCTGTAAACCCTGATATTCTCAAATAGAGTGTGCGGTACACATAGTCATATATATATTTTTTAAGCTCACCTTACAAAATTAGATTGATGTAGCAATCAAATTTCAGTGCAATTGAAGTTTCCATGACAGGCCGTTACCATGGTAACAAGGTCATATGGTTGGTTGGTTGGTTGATTGGTGTTTTACGTCGCTTTCAACAATTTTTCAGTTATATCGCGACATGGAAGCAGGAGGTTACCAGCCTCTTTAACATAGTGGCACAACCCGGTAATCGAACCCGGATCGTCGGCGCCGCAAGCCAAGCGATTAACCACTACACCACGCCTGCCCCAACAAGGTCATATGAACAGAACTAAAAAATATCTGATTGTAAAATAAGATACTATGAGTATTTTGTTGTCTAATTAAAAATATACAAAAAAAAAAAAACAAAAAGAAAAAAAAAACAAACAAACAAACAAAACAAAACAAACAAAAACCCCAAGGACAGGGTTACTAAATTATCGTTGTATTTTTTCAATGTCTTTATTACTATAATAAAGATATAACATAAATGTAAGTAAGTTTGGGGGGGGGGGGGTTTTCTAACATTTATTATGAGTATGTCGGACATATGGCTCAAATCTTTGTGTGTGTGTGTGTGTGTGTGTGTGTGTGTGTGTGTGTGTGTGTGTGTGTGTGTGTGTGTGTGTGTGTGTGTGTGTGTGTGTGTGTGTGTGTGTTTGTTTGTTTGTTTTTTGTGGGGCTTTTTTGGGGTGATATTTTCATTAGATTATTAGAAAAAATCTTGCTTTAACTCAGAACAAAATCATATATTTTACTTCAAAAATCAAAATGTTTTTTGAAAAAGGAAATAAATTTTTGGATTTTATTGTAAACTAATACGTAACCAACAAAATAACGAAATTTTACAAAAATTAAAAATTTCAACACTTTATTTCTTCATTATCAATAGATCAAAATTAAGAATTATTTAAAAATTTCATAAATGTAAAGTTTTATTTTGATAATGTAAGGCTTTCAAAGATTTGTGCATTTTATAAAAAATTAGCTCATTAAAAGTTTATAACAGGGCACCGTAGAACGGCACATAATATATCATTTTCCTAGGTACCACACAGAGTATCTAATCTAATTGTGGTAAATCTAGATAACCTTTGATACTGGTAAAAAAGATCAGTTTTCTTCAATTGTTTTAGGTTAATTGGTCTTCTTCGCATATCCACATTTCCCATGACGAACCCCCCCCCCCCACCCTTTCCTTTCATTAATTACATCGACTACAGTTATATAACATACTGAGGAGATGTGAAAATTCCTGTTCAATATGCACATCTTCATATTGTGTACTTTGTACCAAGTTTTATAAAAATCCATCAAAGGGTATATGAAGATTTGCGAACACAATGTATTTTGTGTAGAAAAATCTGAAAGTCCAAGAGCCATAACTCTTGTAATTTGTTTTTGGACAGCAATCTTCCTCCTTGAATCTTCATATGGATTTCTTTCTTTGTACCATGTTTCATCAAAATCCTTAAGCGGAAGTTGCGAAGGTATTTTGCAAAGAAAAATTAAACCTAAAGGTCATAACTCCTGGTATTGAGTGAAAATAGTATTCCCCTTTCTAAAAGCTCATCTTCATATGGTGTTCTTTCATAGTACCATGATTCAGACTAATTTGCAAAGACAAAATAAGTAGGACAGACGGACATGTCAGAAAAGTCAAAATAAACAGAACAATTAAATCAAAAGCCCCACGCAAGTATGGACCTTGAGGACATCGTGACTATTAAGTTTCAACAAAATCCTTTCATCTGTACAGCTGTGCTGGAGAAGATGTGACAGACAGATGCTTGACACATTACTATGACTGAAGATAACTAATTTTCCAAAACTTTAATTATGGAAAAACGCAAGTTATCCTTTGAGTCCTCTTCATTTGCTGCATTGTAATCCTCAAAAGAAGATGTTTTGTCTGCCTGGTAAGGTCTTGTATTTCTGAACTCGTAACTTGTTGTACGACCTAGTAGCTAATTCCTTTACGGTGATTTTCACAAATATTAACGCGATCTAAAGGTATAAATATGTCCGCCTCAATTTGACCGTCGGTATTTTAATGGGGAAGAGCCAAGTTCTGATAAATATGTATTTAAATTTTCTGAAGAAATGACGAAGACATTGCTTAGCCACTTACAACATATCATAATTGTTGAAAAATAATTGAGAGGACACCTTACAATTATTTTTGTGCCAATAACATCAATAAGCATGCAAAATACGAAAGTAACTGGTGTCACATGACTATGGAATTAACAACAATGTACCACAGTGGACATTCACGGACCCCTGAAATTAAGAGGTGAGACCAGGTGCCCGGGAGGGGTGAGCGTCCCCTGTTTGGCTAGCCACACCCGCCGCGAATGTCCTTACACACAGACGAAACAACAATAATTCAATACTGAATATAAAATGAATGTGAACAAACACTGTATAGAAAGTGTCAAAGCCACATAACATCAGGAAAAAGGTATAATAACACTTAAGTCAAACCCTCCGCGGGGAACTTTTTCACGAGCTCCACACTGCAAAGGGAATAAGTGTGACATTCATGCAAAATACGAAAGTAACTGGTATCTCATGACTATGGCACTAACAACAATGTACCACAGTGGACATTCACGGACCCCTGAAATTCAGAGGTGAGACCAGGTGCCCGGCAGGAGTGAGCGTCCCCTGTTTGGCTAGCCACACCCGCCGCGAATGTCCTTACACACAGACGAAACAAAAATAATTCAACACTGTATATATAAATGAATGTGAACAAACACTGTATAGAAAGTATCAAAACCACATAACATCAGGAAAAAGGTATAATAAAAATTCAGTCAAACCCTCCGCGGGGAACTTTTTCACGAGCTCCACACTGCAAAGGGAATAAGTGTGACATTCATGCAAAATACGAAAGTAACTGGTGTCACAGGAACAAACTTTCTTTGAAAATAGAAAAAGTTTTTTAAATATCACTAGTGTATATATATTCAAAGGGTTGAAATCAACCATTATTAGCTAATCACATGAATTTAATACTGGTTGTCATGACAACCAAAATGCATAGCAACCAAAATATAGTGAAATTTTAAAATATTCAGTAAGTTTTATTAGTGTGTGAAATTTAAAGAGAATTGGTGACCATGCGTGCTGAGAAGGTTTAAGCGATTATGAAGAATGGATAGTAAATATAAGAACACATAAATGTGTAAACAGAATTTATAAATATTATATCTAAATAATGTCCTCGGGTGTTATGGGAAGAAAAGAAAATATTGAACGCAATTTCCGGACATTGAATATTTATGAAATTTATTCTTATTTTTACAATAATAGTAATTATGATAATAATTATGAAAATAATACAATCAATGAAAATGATGATAATCATAATATTTATAGATATTAAAAATAGCTAAATTAGTATACAAATAATAATAATGATAATAATAATAAATACATAAATGGAAATAAATACATAAATAAATTTAAATAAATTCAAAATGAGAAATAGATATATAGATAATTTGATTAAAAATAAATAAAATTTACAAAGTGATTATGCTAGTTTTTCTTTATAGTATAAACTGACTAAGTTTTCATTAATACTTTATTGCCTGTCTACGCGGTAATTTTCTTTGTTATATTACACATGAAACCCTTAATGCAGGGTGTCATTTTAACCGTACATTTTATACACGTATATATGGCGACATTCTCTATGATCTACATAGATCCATTTTATTTCCGCAACCCGTACCACTGCGTAGAAAGAATTAGAAATGAAGGCATGTGAACGTGCGACTTAACCGACTGCACGCGGGAATTATTCGCGTTAACGTGAATTTCATTTCGCTTTAACGCGAGGAGCGTACGCCAGTTCGTTCGAGCAGTCCTGTCACGTGTGTTAAAGCACTCATCGTGACTTTTTTTCGCGTTAACGTGTATGCTATGTTAGGACAGCATCCACCTTGTGTATATGTGTGTGTGTGTATTCAACAGCATAGATTTAATACATATGTTTCATTTGATTCGAATTTTCCACATATTCTACATGTATGTGTGTATCTGTTTTGTAGGGTAAAAATACATTAAAGTAGTTTATTTTTTGTTGGTTCCAGATACATTACGGATTCTCAATACGACAAAATAGTGCATAATTCATCTAAATGTACATAGTATAAATGCATACCTGTGTGGATAGTTGTCTTGAAGAATTCAGCAAAGGATGTCATCTTTTCGATTTCACTTTCTACTTGGGCATCATTTCCGTCAAGTAAGTCGAGCTTTTTCAGGAGTGAATCTGCGTATTCGTCCACCATCTTTTTTAGCTTTTGTCGCACTGCATTGACTTTAGTATGATCTAATCGATGATGTTCCTTTAATTTAGGGATAACATCATTATGAATGTAGTCGTGTTTGACTTTGCCTTCTTTCTTTGCATTGAGAGCAAATTTTCTTTGAAATGTCCAATCATGGTCTTTATGGACTCCTTTTACACACTTTTCACATATTCTTTTCCTGCATGTGTTACAAAAACAATCTAGTTCTTCGTCATGTTGTGAACATGTTAGTATTGGACTTTGCGCTGATTTTGAAAAAGCCATACTTAAGATCTAGTGAAAAGACGAAGGAATATAAAATGAAGTTATTATAATCAAATTCAGTATTACATTCGAGCAAACAGAGCGAAGAAATGACAAGAGGCACAAGTGGGTATGTATCTTTCACTTAAGCATATTGGAAAGTTTAAGAATGTGATTAATGTTTATCATTTTGCAGTAATATTAATCAGATTAGGAAAACAGAGTATCATTCTAAAACACTTTCAAACGCTTGGTACCATTCTAAATAAATCACTTACACTTACACTCTTTCGAATTTGGTAAACAACCGTACCTACTTTACCAAACCATGGCTCAATACTAGGAGAGATACAGTCGAAAGATACGCAGTACTGAGTGATTTTTGCAGTTTTATCAAAATGTGCTATTCCTCTGAACATGTCAGCTAAAAGTTTAGCACTGAGTTCTGCATCACTAGCTATCTTTTTCAATCTTACGGAAATTCCCGAAAATCAATTTGTCACAAAGTTTGAATTCAGAATTCATATGAAAAAGATCGTGCTGTGAAACACCAGGTGTTATTGTTCCCTGCTTTTCGCGAAAGTGACATTAAATCTCATTCGTCTGTCCGTCCGTCTGTCCTGTCACAAACACTTTAACCTTGGTCATAACTTTTTAACCGTAAGACGTACGGCGTTCATATTTGACATGTGTGTCCCTAATTGCAATACCTTTCCGTTGATACCACAATTTTTCATCATGTGACCTTTGACCTACTTCAGTGTACCCTTACTGATAGAACCCCGAGGCGGGTGACCACAATTCTCAGAATTATCTTGTTTTATGTCATGAGTGTATATATGGGAATATAATGATGCTGTGGAGAACTTCCTGAGTTTTACAAATGGAATCATCCAGACTTGAACATGAATTATGATAAATGTTTAATACATTCATACTAACTAAAACAATGGTTGAGGCAGTGCAAAAGTTCTTTTCATCTTATATACGGTCTTGTTTGTCAGGAAACGCGTCAGAATTTTCCTTTTCAGAGCTACGGGTATCATTCCTTAAGTATGGACTAGGTGTTCTAAATTACTTGAAAATAGGAAAAATTACAAATTCCAAAAGCCGTAAAAAAACCCCACAAAGACGACATATTTCTTATTCATTTTGATATACCCAGTCTTGATGATTTATGCAGCCAATCTGAACAAGAAATATGCAAAAGGAGGGTATTTTCTTTGACTTTTATTGACACATTCTATGTATATCCCTGTAGTTAATTTGGCCAAAAACAGCAACATTACTGAAGGACGATGAATACCTCATAAGTTCCAAGTTACATCGAAATCTTCGAATTAATTCGGATGGAAAAGTCCATGAAACTTCATAATCACATTAATAGAGATCCTTTAGATCCCATCACCACCAACACCCTTCCCCTTCCCCTTCTTTTTTCAAAAGTCCAAAACTATTTTTTTTTCAAGTTAGAAAGGTCAAAACGCTGATTTCAGAAGAAACCCTAAACAACAACACCCATCAAAATCACCCTAGTGTACATGGGTTATTGATCTATGCTGCCAATCGGAAGAAATTTGTCAAACATGAGTCTCTTTGGGACTTTTGTCGCCCCGTCCTTTGACTTCCGTTTAAAGAATCGGGCAAAAATATAACACCGTCTGTTGAGGATTTTTTTTTCAATTCATATCTGCTAATACTTATCAAGTCGAACGCGTGAAAGATTCTGACGAGGAGATATAAGAATAACACATTTCTGAAACTCTAATCAGTGCTACTCTCTCCCTCTCTCTCTCTCTCTCTCTCTCTCTCTCTCTCTCTCTCTCTCTTTAGACCATCTTCGATGCAATTGTCTCTATTAACAATATAAAAGAGTTTGGTCCGTAGTTTTGCATTTAGAGTAGGTGCATAGTTGAAGGCCTGTAATATCCGTTTCGATTTTCTTATTCTAGGTCATAATAATTGTATAGACTTCAATTTTATTCTATTTTATCATTAAGAAAAAAGGGCTTCTAAATATTATGAACATGGCCATTGAACTGGTCATGTTTGAAGGTCAATGCCCTCTGTATTCAATTAACTAATATACTAAAATACTTTCCAAGTTCAAATATATAAATTTCGTATTAATCTTATTGACTTTATTCCACCCCTCCCCGTTTGGAGCATAAATGAGGTCAGTCCAATTTTAGTTATTGTAATGTTGATTCCGGAAAAATTGTTTGAAGCAGTAAGTAATAAAACAATATTTCGGGGGAATATTCAATTCGAAATGCAGATTTACACATTTCAGTTCTCTCCGTCATAATTTCAGTTTAAGAGTTCACCCAAGGTACTCAGTATTAGAGACAGTAACTAACCAAAACAGAAACCCCTGGCTGAAAAGCCAACCCTGTCACACAAGCATGAAAATTTGTAACAATAATCTTCTGATAGTATATCATCAATATAGACTGTGTGCCAACTGGATTTTCCTACCATTTCAAGATGGCGGGCAAAATTCAAAATGGCGGCTGAATAGGATTTATGTTCATTGTATGTTGGATGCAGGTTAACTAAGGGTTATTTGGCGATTTTAGTATGAATCATTTATGAAATTTCTTCCTTGAGGCTGCTTAACATTTAAACTATTGAATAACAATTGTTCTTGGCCTGTTACTCATGTGCATTAGTCTAAATACAAAAAATTAATTCATAATTCATGAGTAGGTTGTTTACAATACTTGGACAAACTCATGCAACATTCTTGCCTTAAAATTTGGCATGGTGTCAACTTTGTGGGAATTGGGGTGACACAAAGGGTACCTTTCTTCCTCTTTCTATTTGTCAAATACATAGTAATTCCAAAATTATCAGAAAACGAAAGTGGCGCCCTTTGTCAGCGATTTCTGTGTTTAAGCGTAACACGTGCACACGTGCATGGACTGTAATTACAAGTGGATAACCCACCAGTCTGTCTGCTTTGCAGTTCCGATATTGGTTGAATAATAAAATAATTGATTGTTTTCAATTCTAAATTGAAATGTCAAAAAGAAGTCAATTGTCAACATCTCCCGACGACGAAAGGGTAACTGATTGGTCTAAATGCTTTTTATGTCAGATAGACAAAGACTTGTAACCTATAGCGGCATCCTGTCAAGAAGTTGCAAAATGCGGATGCAAAAAGAATTGTTCTGTGAACTGCAAGTGCTATAGATCAAGTTTACCATGCACATCACTTTGTAGTTGTACTTGTGACGGGATTTGAGTCGATAAACTGTCAAAATAAGTAATTAAATGCAAAGCTTGCGCATGCGCAGTCCATAATTTATTCCGAATGTAGCTTAAAGTATTTACAGGTTGATTTTCCATCAGATCTTAACCCCTCACCGTTCCAGATATGTTTCAATATAACCATTATACCATGTAAAGATGATGGATAAATCCAAAGCACAAGTCCAAAAATCATAAAACCAGAGGACATACAAAATCAGTGAAAATGAAAAACAAATGGAAAATAACAAAATATGTCTACTTGAAGAGCATATGTGAACTCCTGTGATGGAGTGAAATCAGGTGCCCGGGGAGAGTGAGCATCTCCTGCTTGCTAGCAACACCCGTCACATATACCTAGTAGAAAGACTCAAATCGTGTAAATTCCATATGTAGTTATATATGGAGAAGTCGAAGTAGGTAATCTTCTAGTACAGAAGGTGTCAAATCTGTGTAAAATGATCGGAATCGGTCTCAGTCCAGAATATCATTTAAAAGTCTGGATAACGAGATATCATATGGAGTAATAAGATTCTCGTAACGACCATAGAATTTCCTCAGTGACGTTGCTAGTCTAGCACATATATAACTCTGGTTGAGCAGTTGAACTGAAAGTCGCCTAGCCCTCAGAACAAAGTCATTGTAATTTGAACATGCTCTGGAATAACGTATTGACTGAGATATGAATACGCCGTATGCGGGCGATGATGGAATGTTGCTACTTATGAAAGGAAAGTTTGTAATAGCGAAACTGTAATCGTCACGTTTTTTATAGAGTGAGGTGTTCAATTGACCATTAATGTCGAAAGACAACATAATATCTAAATACGAAGTAGAATTACTGCTGTCTGTGGTTTCTTTGACCTCCAGTTCACTTGCATAGATGATGCTAAGGTAATCCACGAATAAATGATTATTAATTGAAAGCAAATCATCTATATATCTGTAAGTAAAATTGAAGCCAAGAGCCAATTTTTTTTTTTTTTTTTTTTTTTTCCCTTGCGAAAGCAAAGACTGAATGAATTCAGCTTCGTATGAGTAACGGAATATGTCAGCCAGCAGCGGAGCACAGTTAGTGCCCATTGGAATGCCGACAATTTGTTGAAAAACCTTACCTCCAAACACCACAAAAATGTTATCGATAAGAAAGTTCAACATCTGGATGACAGCTGTTTCAGTGTATTTATTTTTGGAATCAGAATTTTCCCTAACAAAGTGGGTTTTATCGTGGCCTATTACTATATTTTTGAATTTGCGGCTTCCGTTTTTACTAGTAAATGCATTTTGAATAATTTCCGCTAATCTGTCTTTTAATTTCTGATTAAGGATCGTTGTGTAAAGAGTCGAAAAGTCAAAAGACTTGATGGAGTGAATTTTAGTAAAACTTTTTGATTTTAGATATTCTAACAACTCTTTTGAATTTTTAAGGACCCACATTTGATTAATTCCACTTCTGGAATATACTGTTTCGCAATATCTATGAAGGCCAGATTTAATTTCTGATAATATTTTTGTGAGTAGTATCGATACAGATTTTGTGGAACACTTCGAGGAACCAGCGATAAAGCGTTGTTTGTAAGGATTTTTGTGCATTTTTGGAATGCAGTACAAATATGGAAGTTCTAAATCTAATTTATTTGAGTCAATACCAAACGTATTGAGGACAGATTTATGATTCTCGAGTACTTCCGAAACCGAAAAGTTCGTGAGAGTATAAGTAGGATTTCCTGGAGCTGAATTTAATCCTAATTCTTTCACTATGCTGTCAAAGTAATATTTCTTACAAGTAAATGTATAATTATTAGATGCTTTATTTGCTGGTGTAATGATATAATGTTCTTGGAGGAAGGTAAGTTCTCTGACAACATCAGGATCTTTAAAAATAGATTCGAATATGGTGTTTACAGAACCTTGTAATTTTCTTATGTTTGATCTCAGCAGTACTGCAATAGATTTTATCCATTCCGAAAGAGTGTCGACCTGTACTTCCTCTCTTTTTGCCCATCGTGTGGCATATTCCTCGCAGCAGTTCATAATATTCTCAAAATTTTGGCTCCATGTGAATGATCTGGGTTCTCTGTATTTTGGACCTTAAAGTAAAAGTTCTCTTAATTTAGTGTTCTTAACAATATCGAGATCACCAGTAATGACATGGCCACAAGGAGAATATACAAAATTAGATGAGGAACATGCACACGGTTGAGGATGGCATGCAGAGTTGCTAAGATCAAGACACTGTAGAAACCCTTTGTAATTATAAATTTTGGATGCAACTGATGGCGTGTAGCTATAGGTAATACATGGCGGATCTTTGTTTTTGAAATATGGAGGTATTTTCTCTAAAACAGACTTATGATTTAAAATTTGGCCAAAATTTAAATAATCAATGCCTTTATTTGCAAATTTAATTTTGATGAAAGGGCGATTAGATTTTTCCATAGAAATATCTGACTTGACGAGACGAAAAAGTCTAGCGGTCGATATGTCCGTAATAATGCCATGTAGTCTATACTCTGCAGAGCTTATATCAGTAAATATACGGTGTCTGGACGATACGTACAACTCGTGTAATTTTCTGAGTGAAATAGAATAAAGTTTTGTACGAATGTGATGAAGGCCCAAAGGTTTATTTATAAATGGCAAAAGAGCATCAAAGGAAATATTATGTATTTCAGGTTTGTTGTATTTGCGTGTACCATGACTTCGATACCTCCTCTGGCTTTTGTTGAATAAACCGAGTACGTTAACTGATTGACACGCAAGACTAGTTAGGTTACAAATACTACTAATATTGTCATTGCATCCATAGGGCGAAGCAGTGCCGAGACGTCTTTTCCAGTATTCTTCTCTTTTCCGACGAAAAGGAGTGCTCAAATTGGCATTGTTTGTGGGGTGATATATTTTTTCTATAATTCCAATTTTCATTGAGAGAATAGAGTGGTCAGGCTGGTTGAAGTGGCGATAGAGTAATTAGTTTCCGCCATCGTTTATTTTGGACCTGTGACCTGATACTCTTGTACGCAGTTGTCCCTTTGTCTCTCCAACATATATTAACACACCGAGTGAACACTCAATACCGTATACAATATTTGAACTCTTACAATTCAAATGGTCAAAACTATGCGTATGAAAGGTATGTTTGGTTAAATTACTCGTTAAAGAGTTGTCTGTAATTAAGATGTTGCAAGTTTTGCAATTTCAGGTCCCGCATTTAGATATTTCACAATCATAAGGGGAGAATTGGTAATCTTTAATTACGTCAACTAGTTTAACCGTACAGGGCTTGATCTGTATGAAGCCATCCGCATGTTGATACCAGAGTTCATTATTAGTGCTTATCACAAATCTTTAATTTCTAACGTCATTTAAGATAATATTGGGGACACCTAAGTTAACTGCTATGCGCGTGTCCTTGCACATTGCAGTTTGAGGCCTTTTTATAGTGGGCGACGCCTCAGCCACTATGGTTTTCTTATTAACATTATCCATATATATATATATATATATATATATATATATATATATATATATATATATATATATATATATATATAAAGGACTGCCCGACAAGTGTCCTCGCGAACAAATTGTCCACCAGTAGTGACACATGGACAGTTGTTGAAATGTAAAGATGATGGATAAATCCAAACCACAAGTCCAAACATCATAAAACCAGAGGGCATTTTATGCCTATTCAAAGTCGTTTTCATTACCTTTAACGTTAATAAAAATCTTTTGGACACGACGTTTCCATTCATTTCATCAAAAATAGAAACTAGCTTTAGTCAAGGTCAATCCAGGTAAAATTTTGGTTTCTTCAAAGAATTTAAAACACCATAAACTAATTACTTCAGCAAAAAACAAAACAAAACAAATCTGCCATCATTTGCAGATGTACAGATGATGGATAAATCCAAACCACAAGTCCAAACATCATAAAACCAGAGGGCATTTTATGCCTATTCAAAGTCGTTTTCATTAACTTTAACGTTAATAAAAATCTTTTGGACACGACGTTTCCATTCATTTCATCAAAAATAGAAACTAGCTTTAGTCAAGGTCAATCCAGGTAAAATTTTGGTTTCTTCAAAGAATTTAAAACACCATAAACTAATTACTTCAGCAAAAAACAAAACAAAACAAATCTGCCATCATTTGCATAGCCGGTGTGGTCCGACAATGTCGGACATTTTACACGGGGACAATGCTCTACAATTTGATCAAATCAATTCAAGAGGAAAGAAACTTAATTATTAAGACTCATGTGACATTTTTGGCGATTAGATTATAGCAATATACCATACATTTCAAACGAATCTCTCAATGAGGATTCCCATGGAAACCCCCACCCCCTTATCTACTATGGTTTAGGAATAAATACCCCGAATCCGTCCCTTATGTTGCGTAGAATGCCAACTTGCAGTATCATTTATGATTAAAAACATGTTTTCTATTTAAGATAAATAGCATGCCAGATGTCCCACATCCTATAATAGTTTTAGAATACGCAGTAGAGAATCTTGGGCAAATTGACTACATAAAAAGGTGTTAATAATAATAAGTTATTGCTTTGTTTTCTCTTAGTGAGACCACATGTTGTCTTTCCCTCATTAATTACTGAAATTATTTCGAATGGTGAAATAAAAAAAAATTTTCAGAAAAAAAAAAATACAAAAAGGTACGAAATATAAGAATAAAACTTCTATTTTCAAAACCGGAAATAGCAACTCGTATGGAATTAAAGACTAAAAAATTCATTAATAGGGCTTATCATACTTATAATGACAAAAAAGTAATATCAATAACCTACGTACCATATATGCATTAGACTATACTAAGTTATTGAATTATTCGGTATTGTCTTAAGACCTATTTGTACAAGTTCAACGTCAGAGCCTCGGTTCAGAAAAAAAAGAGATGTCGATATACCCGTTTTACTAAGTGTGTGGTGTAATATTTAGAACAAGTTGATCAATAAAAAGTACACATTGAATAATTATAACCCTGCAAATAAAATATTGTGGAGTAATTTACGATAAATCATACAAAATGTTGTGATAAAGACGCTGTCGAGTGTCTGTCTGTTTGTATACCCCACACCGTAGAAATAGAGACTTATCAAGGGTGGTCATTTGCTATCGAAAGCAATGTAAAGATGATGGATAAATCCAAACCATAAGTCTAAAAATCACGAAACCAGAGGACATACAAAATCAGTGAAAATGAAAAACACGTGGAAAATCAAGAATTCTTTACAACATGGCGATACCATGTTGTATATTGTCTCCAAGGTGAGATTCATGTAGAAACCATATGGCGAATATCAGTTGTTCATATTCGGGCTATTCTTACAGGTAGCTTACGCCAGTATTTTGCTAGAAGCCGAGGAGTTTCCAGTCTCTGAACGTAGTCTTTGTCTCTGGGTACACGCATACTTTGATTCCTGATTTACCACTATCTGATTTACCACTTTCTAATAATGATAAGTTTTTGCATAGCTTTACTGGAAGTGCCAACCTAAAACATTGAATCATTGCTGAGTTTTACATTTTCAATTAATTTGATAAGAAAGTCAGACAGGTACATTTGTCTTTCGCGGGAAAAGTTCATAGTGGAAAGTCCCGAGGCATCCGAACGTAAAGGCGATGAAGGAACAAATCTTAAAACTTTAATAGACAAACCTTTAGATACTTTATAGAAAACTTATAGGTACGCACATTTAAGTGATAATAAATTTCATTCTAAATACACTTATTTCTTGTAAATATACATAAATTAACAACATTGTAAACTGCCGTTTAAAGAAACACATTAAAGCATTAATATTTTGACACAGCCCAGACTAAAATCTACAAATAGCACACAGCAGTCATATGTGCACCGCTCGATAACGTTTACCGCTGAGAGATACATACAAAAAAATGTATTCTGATGATTACTATTCTTTTTCTCTGATGTTTCTGTCTTTCATTTAATGTTTTTTTTTTTCATGCTTGTTAACTCTACCGCAGAAACACATGACATGTATCACAACAGCACGCACTCTAGCGCGGCCTGTAACAAAACACATGACATGTATCACAACAGCACGCACTCTAGCGCGGCCTGTAACAAAACACATGACATGTATCACAACAGCACGCACTCAGGCGCGGCCTGTAACAAAACACACGACATGTATCACAACAGCACGCACTCTAGTGCGGCCTGTAACAAAACACACGACATGTATCACAACAGCACGCACTCTAGCGAGGCCTGTAACAAAACACTCAATATTGTTTTACCGAAACCTGTCGTAACTCATTTTGAACATTGTTTTGCGTGTTATTGGTACTTTTATTATATCAAAACTCTGCTTCGAAACCGATTGAAATGATTCACTAAAACAGAAAGTTTAATTCCAAACAATACACTGAGCTGCGTCAATGGTCTCCGTGGATATCAGAGAGAGAAATCAGACTCCCAGGTAATCACAGTGATAATACTGGATTGGAGCAATTCCTCGAAAGAAGATAATGAAGTGAGACAAAATATAATCCCTTGTAAAAAAAATAAATAATAAATTTCACTTTTTTTGCAGATTATTTATTATTAAATTTGTGTGGATATGCACCGTTGAAAGAAGTGTATTTCATTCCTCCACATGCAACCAGAATGAGCAAGATGACCCCATTGTAGTTTGCATGCCAAATGCGAACTTTATAGAACCCTTTGGTAGGGATTGATTTTGTAGCGATGAAATGGGAAAGAAATTTTGGGTTGGTGGGAAGTATATGTATATATTGTTGTCCATGACCCAAAGGTGTGTCATGACCCGAGTTAAGCTCATATCTTTTAGATCAAGGTCACAGTGCATACATAGCCAAAATCATTGTCCGGGCAATAACTTCTTACTAACAAGTTGATTATTAGCTAAGATAATATTTCACACAATTGTTGTTCATGAACCAACGTTGTGCCATGACCTTGACTCAAGATCACAACTCCAAAATCAAGGTCACAATGCATACATGGCCGAAATCTTTGTCTGGGCCATAACTCCTTACTGCTATGTTAAATCTAGATAACAATGTCGGCTTCCAGATTAGATTGTAATTAAACGTCAAACTTGTACTTGTACTTGTGTTTTTTGTAATTCTAAGTCAATTTTCCTTTGTTTTAGTTTGTGTGTTTGTTTTTGTTTTGGGGGCTTTGGGGGGCGGGGGTCTTATCATTTCTTTCATTTTTTTTTAAAAAAGAAACTCACAGTGAATTTCCAAATGATGTCTTGGACAGGTACATCTGGAAGGCAATAGATCATCCACTGCGCTCCAGTGATACCCGGGGTACCCTATGGGGATAGTCCTGGGCCTTCTGTTTTCCTCCTCTACATCAATGAACTGCCATAGATGACAAAATCAGATGCACGCTTTTTTGCAGATGATTGTCTACCTTACATACCTATCACCAATAAGGACGACACAGGCACCCTACAGAGGGATATGGATTCTCTGACCAGGCGGAAGGAGGGCTGAAAGATGACATTTCACCCGGAGAAATTTGTAGTTATTCAGGCAACCAACAAGCGGAATCCCATCACTGTCAACTAACTATACATGGGCATTTTCTTGATGTGGTGGACTCCAGCAAATAACGATATCACCGTCAGCAAAGACCTTCAAAGAAGTGCTGCACGGTTTGCCACTAGGAACTACCAGAATCGGCATGCAGGTACTGTAACCCAGATGATCTAAGACCTTCGTTGAGAATCATTACAGACCAGACGACTTAATATCAGACTCGACCTGCTGTACAAGGACCAGCATGCGGTAATGGTCATATCAGCTGAACCACATCTAACATCTAACAAGTGACCGAAGGACCAGAGACACAAACCCGTATTGATGCACACTGCTACTCCTTCTGTCAGAGGACTATTGGAGGACCTGAGGTTGCCCAAGCACCATCTTTAGAAATCTTTGCGTCTCAGTTGGACCCATAGACCAGGAACCAGCTGACCAGTACCATCACCAAATGAGTGTGCCCGTTTTTATCGTTTTAACTGTAAATATTGCCCTCATGGATTTTGTAAACCTGTCCGATGTGAACACCGAGTATACTACTCTAACCAAAGGAAAAGTCGTATGAGGAGGGAGAAAAAGTAACTACATTTTGTGCTACGGTGTCATTTTTATACGCCTGCATTTAAAAACGTGGGCATATTTTGCTATACCGCTGTCCGTCCATCCATCCTTGTCCGGGCTTCTCCTCCTTAACTAAAGGGGGAACAAAACTTTTGGTGTCATAAAAAAGGGTGTGGCTAGTAGTTGTGCATGTGGGTTTCAAAGTTGGGGTCAGACCCCTGGGGAGGGGGAAATGGGCGGGGTCAAAAAAGCTTGTCCGGGCTTCTCCTCCTTAAGGGGGGGGGGGGGGGAACAAAACATTTGATGGTGTCATATGAAAGGATGTGGCTTGTAGTTGTGCATGTGGGTTTCAAAGTTGGGGTCAGGCCCCTGGGGTGGGGAAAATGGGCGGGGTTGGAAAAGGTTAACCGGGCTTCTCCTTAACTAAAGGGGGAACAAAACTTTTGATGGTGTCATGAAAGGATGTGGCTTGTAGACAACATTAAAACATGGTGCGGGCGTATCATGCACCCGTTAGCGGTGCCCTATTTTTAATTATAATGTTTTTGTTTGTTTGAATTTGTTTGTATAGTATGTTTTCAAAATATTCTATCATACTATTGTATGACGTTTTGATGAAACATTTTTAAAATGCTTCTCGAACACCACAAATGAACAAAAACAAAACATTTATATGAAATACTTTACAATATTTCAGATGAAACATCATTTCAAAATGTTTATAATATATTTCAACAAAACATTTTTCTGATGTTTTAGCTAAATAAATAAAATATGTGAAAATGTTTCAGTTATATTTCTGGAGCACCACAAATTGATATTTTAAGAACATTTTGAAAAATGTTTCTAACCATTATATATCACATTTTTAATACGTTTTAAAACATTTTTGTATTAAATGGGTAGCTCTTCTCCTCAAACTGTAATTCAACAAAGTTACAATACCGTTTGTGATAAACACAGAATTTATCCCCCAAATCATCGGAATGTTTCGGGGGTTATATTCATTTAGATATTAGTGTGATGCCACGTATATCATTTTCATGTACTAAATCTAAAGAAGCTGACTCGGTAAGGTGCCTGACTCAGGTCAAAGTCGTTCCGATTAAAAAGTCTTATCGATGGATAGTTAGTGTCACTCCTGTCTCTCGGTCAGACAGTCACACCTAAGACGAAGGTACAGGGCAACTGCCATTATCTGTGACTGACTCAAAACAAAACCCTAACAATAGCAGTCCGTGTTTTCAAAATTCACGTCAATTTGTCGTACGTTTGGGTTAGTCCAATGGTAAATTCTACTTTTCTAATTTGACGTACCGGAATATTTCTGAATGGTTCTTATGAAATGCCTTGTGTCGTTCAGCCTCTGATGAGAAAGGCTTTGTGTGACAGCTGACGTTAACAGGTAACTGACACTTCGCTCCTACCTGGGAACTCATTGAGCATTTATAATTATAGAAATATGAACCAATTTTTAGTTTGACGAATAATAATAACTAAACAAAGGAAAACCTTCTCCCTATCGTTAAGTTTTTCACCAAATAGTATCCGTATACAAGCAAGACAATTCGTAAATTGTACATCGTAAATTGTAAAATTTCTAGAGAAACTGGAGATTGATTAATTGATTGATAGTTTTACGTTACTACACGATCACCACGTATATGGTGACAGTATCTGCCTTATTCATTGCATAGAAATTTATACCTTTGCCACAGACCCACCCGGAGGAGTGAGGGATCTTTTTACGTACCACGTTTACCGGGACACGGGACCTCCGTTTTTACTGTCTCATCTGAAAGACAGAACACCGGTGTGCCCACGGCGAAAGTCGAACCCGGAATCTCTCAATCAGGAATCGTGCACCTCATTCACTGAGCCACACCGGCTTAGACAAACTGGAGAAGTTATCTAGCATACTAGAGGTGATATTTTCATATTTCCACATTTTTAATTAAAAAGTATGTGAGTTGTGGGCAACCGGCAAAAGTATTTCTGTGTATACCAACTTGTACTATTTAGAATAATAGGAAATTATTGTGGAATTAATTATAAAGGAATGTTTATTTGTAAAACGACAACTTATCTTTTTAAGGGAAATACAAAAGTATAGACTTACCAGTTTATCTAGTAGTAAGCTGTGAGATAGACCGCCAATACACACCTTCCAGATACACTGATAAATATCTAGTGAGAACATTTCTAATTACCCTCATATCATGTAGACAATTAAGTTCCCGAACTATCTGATAATTTTCAATATTTCTTTTCCTCAACAGTCAGCGTCGTGGATGATATTTACGTAGTCTCTTTCAAACCTTAAACGAACTGGTCGTTCAACCTATAGGTTGCAGAACATGATGAAAGTAATATATCCTTTTATAAGAATATCTGTATTAATTACTAACTGCTTCATGTTACATTTTTCAGTGGCGGAATAAGACTTCCTGCGTTATTTTGATCAGGTTTAGGCTTCCAGCAAATAACCCCTCCCCTTTCCTGACGGAAAAGCCTAAATGACAGGTCGGAATGGTTAGGTATTCCTTTTTCCAGTCACCGTCCATAGATGCTTCTGTATCGTTCACTAGAAGAAAAGGCTAAAGATGATGCCGGATTTTGTGATGCAGCGGAGTCAGATACAACCAGTCTTTAACATGGTATGGAAAGGACATGAATAACACCATTAAACTTCAATTACACTGTTTTTATATAAGGAATATAAAATATTCGGTACTAGACAATATTCGGAACTAGGAAAATAACAGTAACACGAATTTTTATAAATGGGATTTGTTATAAATTCTTAATTATGTTATTATTTAAAATAATATGTGTTTGAGAAGTTGAATATCTTTCGAAGAAGTTAACATTCAAGTGTTTCTATAATCCCTCTCTAAAGTCTTAAAGTGTATAATATCAGTGACCTAATTGATAGTGTTTTAAAAATAATCAATATGTTTGATATATGAATTCATAATATTGGGAGGTGGGTAAAATTTTTACCGGTTTATTACGTTTTGCAAACACCGGCGTTCTGTATCGTAACTATTATGAACTGAAATAAATAGCTTTTTTCCATTTTCTTCCTTTTCTATTTTATGTGGAAAATCGACCTGCTACACTTAGCCATTCGAAAGACACGACTAAAACCAATATCTGCTGAGCAACGTGATATATAACAGGAACAAAAAATATGCCCGCCTTAGCTTCAAGATAGAGACAAAACGGTCAAAACCGGGTGGTAGATCTCAATCCACAATTTGAAAAAAAAAAAATTATAAATTAATTATGTAACCTGACTTAAAAAAATATTCCATGGAATTTTTATCTTTTTCCAGTAAGATTATTTTTTAGAATACAAAGTATATATTCCTCGTCGAACGGGTCAAAGTTTGCCAATGGCATTGGTCAGACAGAAAAAAAGGTCGAAGTTGAGTGTTAAGGTCGCAAGGCACATATTCCTGGTACCAATGGAAAAGTCTTGTCAGAAGAATTTAATGTGTAATCTTATACATTTCAGAAGCTATGACAGCGGACAATGATAACGCTTATGGTCCTCGGTATTTATAGCATATTAAATAAATATATTATAATACAAATCAATCTATGGCAAGTTTGTGGCTCTAAAAAGAATTGTATATACATGATATACATGATATCTGGCGAAAAAGGTTGCTTATATTTTTGTGCTTCATTGGTGTGTATTGACAGTAGAGAATCAAAAAAAAAATGTAAAATGTAAAGTGGATCACAAAAGCGTAATAAGAGTTGTCAAAAGAACAGATAACTCGCCGTATGGGACGTCTCTATTATTTGTAAAACTTTGTTTTTATTTCAAAACCCGAGCAGGTAAAAGCTTTGGTCGCATAAAATGTACATGGTATTTCTCCATTTGTAATATTACAAAAGGAAAGACAAGGTGAAAGTTTTCTCGAAAGAGGTTCAAAGCCAGGATCAAGATCAAATGTCATGATATCAAATGAAAGCTCTTGTCGTGAATAACCAATTTGCGAAGTATTGAAACCCCACCTCCATTGTTTTAAAGGATATAGCTGAGGTTAAAGCTTTTAAAAAGTGGATCAAAGTCCAAAATCAAGATCAATAGGTCTAGTCGTGGTATCAAACAAATGCTCTCGTCATGAGGAATCTATGTGTGAAGTGTCAAAGCACTTAGTTATTAATTATCAAAGCCCTATATTATCAAAGTTCAAAATATATATCCCAGGATAATGCGTTTGATGAGTAGGTCAAAGTCCAAGATCGAGATGACAAGGTCAATAGTCATGGTACTGGATGAAAGCTCTGATCATGTGAAATGTCTTAGCCTTAGTGCGAACGGTTCAAATGATATTGCCCAGGATATAGTTTTGAAAAGTAGATAAAAGTTCAAGGTCATGGTATCAAAATAAAACTTTCATTATGATGTATTGACATTTGAAATATCAAAGCTCACCACTAACGGTTCTGAAGATATAGCCCAAGTTATTTTTATTACTATTATCATTATTATTATAATGTATTTAAAAAAAAAAAAATTTTCAAGCCGAAGCCGACGCACAGAGTATAACAATAGCTTTCCTGACATTTCTTCTAGGCGAGCTGAATGAATCCTGATATTTTGTATAATTGGTCCATTTCCCTATATACCTCAATGGATCTCTTCGTGTCTGTTTATAAAGTGAAATACAATGAGGTAGTTTTGATGATAAAATAATATTACTTTTCTGAAGGTGTTAAAAGTAGTTCCAGACAGTGGTCAAGTCAAATTCTTTATGCAAATATATGTGACGAAAAAAGTAATCTGAATATATATAGGGCTCTTGACTTCAATTTTACTTACAGATGTATAGATGACTTGCTTTCAATTAATAATCCTTCATTCGCGGGTTACCTTAGCATCATCTATCCAAGTGAACTGGAGGTCAAAGAAACCATAGAAAGTAGTAATTTTACTTCGTATTTAGATATTATGCTGTCTTTCGACATTAATGGTCAATTGAACACCTCACTCTATGACAAACGTGACGATTTCAATTTCACTATCACAAACTTTCCTGTCATAAGTAGCAACATTCCATCATCGCCCGCATACGGCGTATTCATATCTCAGTTAATACGTTATTTCAGAGCAAGTTCAAATTACAATGACTTTGTTCTGAGGGCTAGGCGACTCTCAGTTAAGCTGCTCAACCAGGGTTATATATGTGCTAGACTAGCAACGTCACTGAGAAAGTTCTACGGTCGTTAAGAGACTCTTAATACTCCATATGATATCTCGTTATTTAGACTTTTAAATGATATTCTGGACTGAGACCGATTCCGATCATTTTACACAGATTTGACACCTTCTATACTAGAAGGTTACCTACTTCGACTCCTCCATATATAAATACATATGGAATTTACACGATTTGACTCTTTCTACTGGGTATATGTGACGGGTGTTGCTAGCAAGCAGGAGATGCTCAGTCTCCCCGGGCACCTGATCTCACTCCATCACAGGGGTTCACATATGCTCTTCAAGAAGACATATTTTGTTATTTTCCATTTGTTTTTCATTTTCACTGATTTTGTATGTCCTCTGGTTTCATGATTTTTGGACTTGTGGTTTGGAGTTATCCATCATCTTTACATTTAATATGTATATCAAATGCATTGACCACTTCGTCCAAGGCGGAAGGTTATATGTGTACTTATAAGTCACAAGATGTCATTTTACTATTATTGATTGTTATTACTGAAACTTGTTTTGAGTTTTATTGGTTCATACAGCATTGTCAGATGTCTTCCGTTTTCTCCTTCATTTAAATGAAACGAAATAGGAATGAAAGTATACACGAATCAATCTAGAGGCCAGAAGAGATGAAGGAAATTAAAGATTGACATACGTTGGAGTTGGAGTGTCTGCATTATTGAAGATTTTAATCATACAGTAAAATTAGAGTTTCACTTCCTTTTCAAAACTACTTATCAACCAGTTTTCAAAGTCTAGTAACCAACACTCCTCTTCTTCATCCTGACATATGAAAAATGATAAAAGTCAGCATAGAATAAATAGGTGCCTTATCTGACACTCACATAAAAAAAAAAAAAGAATTGTGGGGGTGGGAACCAAAGACCATTTTCATTCATACTTTCCATCCTGCCCGAACCATTTAATAAAAATGACGCACATTAAACCATATACTAAAGGAAAGAAAAATTTTTTTACATTTCCAATCCGAATTCCTCTATGTTCTCAATAAATTGTCACTGTATTTGTAATACCTATATACGAATTTCAACAGCTTAATTCTTGTATTTAACTTGGAACCCTTGAAAAGTAGCAATTACCAAAGTAGGTTTGAAATTGTTTATCATTAAATTTGTGTGGATATCATATCCTTTTTGTTTTGTTTTGTTATGTTGTGTTTGTTTGTTTGTTTTTTTAAGGTGAAAGAAGTATATATATTTCATTTCACCACATGCAAATGAAGCATCATCCAACATTTTATGGTCACGTGATAAAATAATCCCGTAAATTTTCAACTACTTACCTCCTAGTCCTATTAGCAAGTTTGCGACAGCAATTGGAGAGCTAGGTGCAAAATGCGAACTTTACTTTCTCTGGTAGAGATTTATTTACGTACTGACGAAAACGAAGACAATTCTTTTTTCAATTTAATGGTCATTTTCGAAAATTATTCCACAGCAAAAGTGAGATGTTTGCTAGAATTTTAATCATAATTTGGATTGTGTTATTAGCTTGTGGGATTCTCGGAATTTGTCGGATTTGTTATATGACCCAGTATACACAATATTTGTTGTAGAATGTCTGGCTTCCTGAGTAATTTTGTGAGTACATTGTATGCCGATATACACCCCAGACTCAATCGAATTACAAAAAAAAACAGTGTAATAGTTAATAAATTGATAGAACTGTCATATCCTGAAGTATTGAAATGAGCACATACAAATATGCGGGATTCTGTTATTTATAACTGATCACTTTAAATGTATGGAAGCACGCTCACATTAGCCCAGATAGTTTAGTGCATGGTTGGAGAACGTTCCCCTAATAATAAGTCCCATGTTCAAGCATTTTATTACCCTGATACGAATGAAATTCCAGATCAAAAAATGGAATAAAGGCGTGGTAAGTTAAAAACCCTCCACTATGTCGGTGCAGAGGTAAACTTTTCTATTCGATGCATCGGACTATTGCCGTGACCATAATGTTGAATAATTGAAGTAAAACAATAACCAACAAGTCCACTGGATTGACCTCACGGTACGATATATTGATACGAATCTTTAAATCATCAACAGGAATTGTTTGATACTTGTTTTAAGTCACTCCAAGATAACGGCATCTACCTGGTGCACGGAAAATAATGTTTTTACAGCTGGACCATATGAAGCGTCTTTCACTTTGCACTGTCGACCTTCACATCAGGTATTGATGGCTCATCGGACAGGACAGGACTGACAACAGCTATCTATCGGTAAGGCTTGTACTCGAAACATCTCGAATATGTCAGGTACATTACGTATTGAACAACATAGTCACATGACTATGGCACTAACAACGATGTACCACTGTGGACATTCACAGACCCTTGAAATTCAGAGGTGAAATCAGGAAGGAGTGAGCGTCTCCTGTTTAGCTAGCCACACTCACCATAAATGTCATTGAATACATGCGAAACAAACACAACTCAGCACTTTATATATACATGGATGTGAACAAACTCTGTAGAAAATATCACAGTCACACAACATCAGGAAAAGGGCTATAATAACACTTAAGTCACACCTTGCATCAATGATTTTATCATTTTATGAAGAAAAAGTAAGAAGATAAGTACGAAAAATACATGCATAATATTTCTTATATCTATGACGAATAATCAATTAATAGCCAAAAACTATATTGCATACGTTTTAATAAGAAGCTATGCATTCTTAGTTCTGAAACGAACATTAATTTCTGAAACGAAAAGTTGTAAATATATGAAGAAAAAAATATATATATATATATATATGTATATTTGTAGGGCAATTAAGAAATGAAAATACGAAGAAAGTAAAATAAATATTAAAAAAAGAATAATGAATGACAAATAAATAAAATAAAACGAAATAGAAGTAGTGAAAACGCCCGTGATAAGGAATATGAACGTAGTTCTTTACAGGAACCCTTCACTTCGTTTTTGACAGTATAATCGTACTAACACACTATAGCTGGCAATATAAATTTAGACTGATTATTTTTATTTCTATTCAAAATTCATCTTACACACAGTTAATATTATTGTATAAAAAAGAATAAATGTCTTACCTCTTAATATCAAACACTTACATAGGATGTGCTGTTATCTGTAATACTACACGCTTGAGGGTATATATAGGTAAGATAAATGATGATCACATGATGACACAACCCACATTGATAGTAAAGTATTCTGGCCTGCTACAGCGGTACGTAAAATGCATGAATAGTTGAAATGTTGGTAAAAAAATAGAAGACTTCTGAAAAAGCTGTATGGCACAAATCACCAATCACGTGGAAAGGGATCTAGATAATATGTTAAAACTTTTATAATGCATGAAGGTTAAGTACCCTAATATTGTTACATAGAAAAGATAAACTCTTGTATTTTGTCCGATATTCTTAAAATGTCATTCTGCATGACAACAAAATCGCTAAGGCAGGAATGTTAAACACATTAATTTTCCAAGATATAAAAATTGGTTTTACTGCCTTTAACCTTAAGCAAATTCTCATACTATGACAAAAATGTGAAATATTTCAAAACTCAGGACTTGCACGAACTACATCCTCCTCCTCCTCACCAGAATTTTACTCATTTATTTAAGATATACTTGACTTAACACAATAGATTTATTTGGTCACCAAATCCCACGGTGTCACCCCTCAGCTGGCTGATTTCAAGGAAGACAAACAGCATATGATTTGTTAACAAACAATTAACACTTTTTTTAATTTGGCTTCTGTCACTGCAAGAATATGTAGAAACTATTAAAACCGTATCAGAAAATATAAAGGTATTCAAGGAGAAAAAATGTATTATTTTTTTTATTGCATTTAAATACTGAGTTTTATTGGCGATATAGGGATTTAGTGCAATTTCAGATTTCTCTCCCAAAAATTTTAACCGATATTTTTGGACCTGACGATACAAAATAACCATCTTAACTTTCTGCTACACTTGATTTGACATGATATATATATATATAGATAAGAACACAAGAAGCACAAGTGGCTCTGTAGTACTCATCTGACCTACATTTGCTTCTTCAAATGACAGCCTGAAAATGTCCAGATAAATATATCCGCTGACGTTTATTGTGTTGCGACTACATTTTGTACTGAAAAGTAAAAAGAAGAAACCATATCTCACAGTCCAAGGAACGAAAGGACAATATCGTGAATAGTGTCATACTCAGGCAAATGCCAACCACAATAAAAGGTGCCAGGGAGGAGTAAGCGTCCCCTGGTTGCATGCAACACCCATCACAAAAGTCCTGCAACAGTCTTTCAAGTCGAGTAAATAATAACATAAATATACACGCACGAACATGCGAAGGAATCAAGAAGACGAAGTCAAATTTTCCAATTCAAGGCAAGAAATGTTGCCTAACTGAAATTCTGGTGTCGGAAACGCACGTGAACAAATGTTGGTATATATATATACATATTATGTCAAACCAAGTATAGTCAAAAAGTTAATATGGTTATTTTGTATGGTATAAACTGAATATAAATGTCGAATTATCATCAACATTGAGCAATCGTTAATAGAGGCAAAATTGAAACTCCTAAATATACAATAATTTATAGGATACAAATCTAGATGAAAGGATGAAAGACATCCACACTTGCAACCTTGAGTACTTCATTCCTACCAAATTTAAAGAAAATTATTTAAAAGTTCTAAAGTTAATATTGTTTGGTGGAGGAGGGGGGGGGGGGGGGGGGCAGATTTGCAGCATTTATAATGTTACCGTCAGAAATAAATCTTTGGTAAAGCTGAAAAAAAAAAAACATCACAAAGATTCTACAAATTTTACAATATGTCCACACTTGCAGCCTTGAGTACTCCATTCTTACCATTGTTTTAATTTTTCACAATAACATTCTTTACTAAAGAAACCAATTTAATGCATCATTATAACCTAAAGGATAAAAATTACGCTTCTCGGCATTAAAATCATTAAGTCGAACAAAAAAAGGGGGAAAGAAAACAAAAAAGGCTAGGGTTAGGGCTAGAAAGATGAAGGAGAAGATGAAAAAAGATTATAACGAAAAACAAGAACACTTCTAACATTCCTCTAGATCATTCCTTTGCCATGGGTTTGTCTCTGTATGCAGCTGATTTGAAGAAGTTTGTCAAATGAGGGTAACGCCTGTGACCTATTTTGGACTATGTTGGCGCCACTTATTAATGGACCCGGACAAAAGACAACAACACTTGTAAATGACTTCATTCTTGCTAATTTTCCAGAAAAAAGGTCATTGAATTGGGAGAATATGACAAAATGCTTTCACAGCAACATTCTTTCCCATAATTATGATTTTTTAAAACAAAATCAAAATTTAAGCATCATTATCACCTAATAAAGAAAATTGTAGTTCTCTGCATTAAATTCACGAAGTCCCAAAGTCAAAAATCTGATAGAACCGAAAGACAACTAGTCTGAGGCTCATGTGAGCTAAAATGTGAGTCAGTAAAACCGAATAAGAAACAAAAGGACAAATGCAATCTATAGATAGAATATCTTGGAAGCGTATTTGAGTATTCAAGTTTGCATTTTTAATTGTCAAAAACATTAATAAACATCCATAGTGAAAAACATGGAGTAAAAAGGTAGGTAATGAGATGTACCAGCATTATGAATTCCTCAAAAATTAAGGTATTTCTTCTATGTATTTCGTTAGAGAAAATAGCTCATATGTCTGTTTGTCTGTGTTGTGTCTGTGTGTGTGTGTGTGTGTGAGAGAGAGAGATATATCACCATGTCCTTACTCGGAATATGGCGATTATGAAATGGGTTTACAAAAGAAATAAAGGGAAATAACCACACAAACATAAGCAACACCTCCCACATCCTATCTTTCCTTTATGTTAACCACAGACTTCTAAACAATAATGCATACAAAACATGTTACAGATATGAAATTGAAAACCAATACTTTATTCCATTGATAACTTGTTTTCCTGCCCTCAAAGTAGAAATACATAAAAAAAAATATGTTGCCTTAATTGTTGGCAAACATGTGTTCCAATTTGATACTTTCGACAGTAGACACTACTTTAAGAGGAATCTGCATCACGTCCATGCAGTACTACACAATACAGAATTTTATAAGTGGCCAGATAGTTCATCTCACATCACTATAAACCTTGATCGGATAAGTGAAACAATTTGCGATCAAATGCTGACACAGCCTAGGAATCTAAATCACGTCCATGCAGTACTACACTATATAAAAATGTTCAAGTAGCCAAATAGTTCATTTTTACATTAACGTAAATCTTGATGAGACAGGTGTAACACTCGACGATCACATGCTGACACAACCTGCATTTATTACGATACTATATATTGGTTATCAACAATAAACGTCTAATGGGTAGGTTGCTTCAATCTTATGTAACCGCATTCGTGTTAAATAGAAGAAATCAGGGTACGAATAATTTCTATTACATATTAACATAGTGAATAAGACATAAAATAAGAGGCAGATTGATTCAGTAAATCGCACTAGTCTTCAAATCTGAGAATAAGGGATTGACCCTGGCGGTCGTCTCCGAATGTCATTCGGTATTAATCACCCGTATTCTCCCTTACTCGGATGCTACAGTATAAACCAAGGCTCCGTGTCACGGTATACCTTGACATGTATATAAATGTCTCACTACTTCATTTGGGATCGAAGCATTAGTGGTGCCACGACACAAATAGTGCCACAGAGTACCCAACCAGGTATCATAGCAGAAAATATGAATGAATTGTCTTTTAATTTAATTTTTAACGTGTCACAGATATGTGTCACTCAAATGGATTTTTAAGAAACAAGCGAAAGCAAGCAAAAATTTGATTGTTCTCAATAGAATATAGCAAATTATGTGGTTAACCGAAATTTTTAGTCAAACTGGGTTGTTTTTATTGTCTCCTTACTTTGTTTATAAGGGGCAGGCGTGGTGTAGTGGTTAAGCGCTTGGCTTGCGGCGCCGACGATCCGGGTTCGATTCCCGGGTTGCGCCACTATGTTTCAGAGGTTGGTAACCTCCTGCTTCCATGTCGCGATATAACTGAAATATTGTTGAAAGCGACGTAAAACACCAATCAACCAACCAACCAACTTTGTTTATAGGAATTTTTCTCGACCGAAAAGTACATATTAATGTGGAAATGAAAAATGAATCCTCTAGTTAGTATTCGTAAAAAGTCAAAAGGCATTAAACTTCATAAATCTCTTCGTTATTTCATTAACCATACACATCAACCAATGAATACTCGTTTTTAAGCCGGCTCAAACATTGTTTACCCGCGCAATTTTATTTACAAGTCCATGTTGTACACAATGTGAATGATCACTTATAAATTGATTATTGTGATTTGATTTTTCTGTAAGATATCATACTAAATAAATAAAATGTCCTTCCCAGTGTGTCAGTTTCACGTATTAGTTTCACCTATGTCCCATGTAAGGTCTACCGGGCGGGTTGGGATATAATTGGCATACAGCGTCAAGTACACATCCTGGCATAATTTCACACAAAGTGTACATTTCTCCGCGATCCTGAGGGTATTATGCTGTAACATTTGTCTTTTCTTGCCTAAATAACGAGGATGAATCCATGCATTATTAGATGAAAGCAAATTCCAAATTTTTCTGTATTTTACTTTTCTAATAGCGGAGTTTCTCATATGAGGTCGGATCGCATTTCCTAACCATGCCTGTCTGTAAGATGGTATGCATGGGACACAAAAACACTGTTCACATTCTCCGGGATTCCCTTCGATTCCTTGGTGGATCGTGATTGCCACCCCACCACCACTTGAGGTTCCCTGTGAATCTGAAACCTGTTGCACAACAGATTCAATTTGACTGTCAATTGTTGTTTCAATTGTTTGAAACTCAATCATCATTCCTAAGAATAATCGTATCTGTGTCCCAGTTATTAAAGTTGATAAATCAAAAATTATTTCACTCTGCTCTTTTGTTAGATGTAACAAAACCTGCCGTTGCTCCGCCATATCTCAACTTTTAAAGAATTAGAAATGTGGAATATCAAATAAAGCGTGCAAATATTATGATTCATTTGACATGAAGCTGCGAGTAAATGATGTTTCTGTTGTCTAGGAGTGTCATTTCGGTCAGTGGAATTCCCAGGACAGGGGAAGATTGATTGATTGAATTTTGTTTTGAAGTCACACCACCAATATTTCACGTATATGGTGACGGCATCTGCCTGATGCGGAGCATACAAATTTTGACCTTTGCAACGGACCCACCCGAAGCAGTGAGGGATCTTTAACGTGCCATGCATAGCCACGACACGGGGTCTCGGTTTTTACTGTCTCATCCGAAAGACATGACACCGGCATGACCAGAGCGGACTCGAACCCCGGCCTCCCGATCAGGAGTCCGACGCGATACCACTAGGCCACGCCGGCTTGACAGGGGAAGAATCTAATTAGCATGAAAGGGGTGATTGCAAAGAAAAATATTATGGAAAAAATATTTTCCTATCATTATGAAAAGATTTCTGTCAGTATTTGACACTTTACAAAATAAAGCTTCTAATAACAAAACATGTATAACTTTTCCTCTATAAGTGATACATTTATTTAATTGCAATATAAATATGCTTCCCTTCTTGGACTTGCCAATTATCGTTGAGATTTAATGATGCCTTTTCGCGACAAATTTATACTATAAAGGACAATTACCGATAGAGGTGTGAATTCGGTCTCGCGAGATCTCGTTAACAGAAACCTCACAAAAAGAGGCGGAGCTGACGAAAATCACGTGTTTATGGGTGCGAGGTCATTGTTATTTTTCTGTTTACATTTTATTTATCCGCTAGTTACCGTATTTCTGGTCATTTCAATTTAGTTTTCTTCTTCATAAATAACTAGCCGATGAATAAAATGTAAACAGAGAAATGACATAAAATAACAATGACCACGTGTTCTTCGTCAGCTCCGCCTCTTTTTGTGAGGTTTCTGTTAACGAGATCTCGCGAGACCGAATGGCTGACACAGACACCGGCAAATTTGAAACAGGTTTGGAAAAATGTGTGTAGAGCCGATCGTTTGCTTTATGTTAATATATGTAAGATATTTGTTCCATTTGATGTCGAAATGCGTAGAATAGTGCCGACCATTCAGTTTATAAAAAATCCAAGTTTACGCAACGTAAGGAATTGTGGCCCTATCATTCATTTAGGGCCACTACTTGCGGCTATCGGGTATCGAACAAATAAAGTTGTTGTTAGTCAGGGTGACGATCCATGTAGTCATCGTTACGAGCTACATGGTGTAAAAAAATTATATAACGGGCTATCGGAGAGAGGTGTGAATGTCCACATACATTGCCATGATAGAAATATATCCATCATTAATTACCTAAAAACACAATATCATGAAGTGACCAATGCAAATGATACATGGCATGCTACAAAAATGTCGCAAAGAGTTGAATAAGGTGTGCTCTGGTCTGCAGTATCAACACGGGAAGACATGGTATGGTGAGCTATCTGATAAAAGTGCTTCAATAAAAACACATCAATATTATGCAATCAAAAATTGTAATGGATGGGGTGAAAAATTGCGTGCCAACCTGGACAACATAATCCCGCATTATCAAAACATCCATTCCAATTGCCCGGTGGAATCAAGATGCAGAACTGATCCAAACTATATTCCAAGTAAAGTTATTTTTACGAACAAAGTTGCAATAAAACTTCTTGATGGTGCAATGACAAATTTGCAAATCTACAAGACCTCCATGGATTATTGCAGCTGCATAGATACACATTATGTAGAATCTTTCAATAATGCATGCCTTATCTATCATGACAAAAGAATAGTGTATAGCGATAAAGAATACAAAACAAGGACAGCGCGATGGCAATTTTAGATTGGAATGAAAACATCAACAGAACAATACACACCAATTACATACACAGAAGGCCCGAGAAATCCACGTCAGAGAACGGGGAAAAACAATTAAAAACCGAAAACTGGAAATTATTGTGCAAATCTTTTGAATAAAATCCTGGATATTTTATATACAAGTCAATAAATACGAATACAATAAGTTTTAATTAATGTATTCCTTTACTCTTTAGCATATGATAAACACGTGGTTATCTATAAATATACACACTGAACGACTGCATTACGTTAATTACAACATTAACAGGGATACGTTCCGCCCACAAATTGTACTGTAGGTCCTACCGCAAGCGCCGGTTTAAATGGCTTTACAATCCAAATGATTGTTGGGATACGTATACTATAATACAAGATTTAAAGGAAATTGAATAACAAATAAAAGTGTATTGCTAGCGGTGTCTCCGAGTGTTATTGAGCTTCAAATGTGGGTTTTATATTCAGAAACATCACCAATAATAGTCCTTGTAGAGAACAGACACAACCAACAACCTCTTGCTCATATGAAAATTTACATTCGACAAAGTACCACTGGTATCTCCGGGAAAGAAAGTGTTTGTTTGTTTGTTTGTTTGTTTGTGTGATCACCTCGTCCTTACTCAGAAAATGGCAGTTATGATATGGGTTTATGATAGAAATGAAAAGAAAAAAAAAAAACAACAAACAAACATAAACCATTCGTCCCTACATCCCATTTTTCTTCTTGTGTTCTGCAAACTTCTTTAAAACAATAAGGCATACAAAACATGTTAGAAATATAAAATTGAAAACCAAGACCTTATTAAATTGATAGCGTATCTTGTTTTCTTGCCCCCAGAAAACGGTACAAATACATACATTAAATGTTGCCTTAAATGTTGGTAAGCCGACTCTTTGTACATGTGTTCCAATTTGATACTTTCGACAGCAGACACTACTTTAAGAGGAATCTTCATCACGTCTATGCAGTACTACACTATACAGAATTTTATAGTATCCAGACAGTTCATCTCTACATCAACGTAAATATTGAGCAGATAAGTATAACACTCGACGATCACATGCTGACACAACATGCATTTATTACGGTACTCTATTTCGGTTATCAACTATAAACGTCTAATGAGTAGTATCCTTCAATCTTATGTAACTGCATTCGTGTTAAATAGAAGATATTAGGGTATGAATAATATCTATTACATATCAATATAGTGCATTAGACATAAAACAAGAGGCAGATTGATTCAGTGAATCGCACTGGACTTCAAATCTGAGAATGAGGAATCGACCCTGGATGTCTGCTCCTAATTTCATTCGGTATATATTATCTTTATTCTCCCTAACTGGGCCTCCGTCTATCGGATGGGACAGTATAAACCAAGGCTTCGTGTCACGATATACCTTGGCAATTAAATAAATCCCTCATTACTTCAGATAGGATTGAAGCATTAATGCTGCCACCACACAAATGATGAAAAGGATTAGTTTTATATTATCTTAATTATCAATGGATATTAAAGACTTTATTGAAAAAATTGATAAACACTGAAATTCGTTCTTTTAATAGTTAAACTCTGCAATAAGATTTTTCTTTTATAATATACTTGTAAATACACATATAAATATATATCTTTAAGAGTTTAAAAGTTTTTAATAATTAATTTATATATTTATTTATTTATTTATTTATTTATTTAATCGTTGACATATATATAGATTTGTTAAGTTTGAAAAATATTTAAATGACTATGTTGATGAAAAAGAGAAAAATCAAAATTATGTCTGTTGTAGTTCAGCCAAGGAAGAATTTTTTTTCTTTTTAATTTTTATTCTAGTCAATATTGATATTTCTCCAAGTCACACTATTTTTTTTCAAACAAGCCATTTCGTTTTCTTCTTTTTTCTCTAAGTTCTTAATGGAATTGGAGTAACTTATTCCTCTACACTGTCCACATCCAATTGTACAGTCTAAACTATGTTTAAGGCACGTGCATCTCTTTGTGTTACTGTTAACCTTACAGTTGCAATAAATAATATTCAGTAGACGATCGAGAGCTGGTGGTAGGCTGTTTTTAAGTGGCATGCATTTTCCATCGTCGGTATCTTTCCAACCCCAATTACGTGGATGAAGGTTAGCGCCGTTTATTTTGATCCATTGCAGACACTGGTAGTAAGACCTCCTGGAATGAAAGGCAGCAGAATATCAGACGTTGGGGGGAGGCTCTGTACCTGAACACATTTATTGTTGGTAATAGCCTTGCTGGTATATAGACGAAACCTCAGATGATCCAGTCCTTCGCATGGAATTCCTTCATAAAGATTGGCGATAATATGTTCACCACTTTTGACAACAGTTGCATCCCGCCCAATATTTCTCGCTTTGTCTGAGAACATGAAATCCTTGCATAAATTTGTCACATACATCAGGATGATCTTTCTGACGACTATTCATTGATGACACATAAACATATGCCGACTTTGCATACATGTTATGCCCAGCTGAACGGTTTGGATATGAAGTGGCCAGTTTCCGGTTCGTTCAGCTTTGATAAACTTTCTGAAACATTTCAACGTATAGAAGCCAGAGGGCTGCTGTTTTGAAGCACTTTTGTGTACATCAGTATTTGCAGCACTTGTGCAACGGTGGGATCATTACACATTTCTTGTGTAGTTATATTTCCCTCCATCAACTGGTCATACAAGGCGGCAGCATGCTTGAGCAGTCCATTGTCTTCCTTTGTGATCGATGAAACCTCCGAAGATTCAGCAAAGACAGGATCAGTAATGACCAAGTCACTGGGTATGGTTTGAACATCAGATGAAATATTTTCATGCACATGATTATCGGGTAAATCGACACCAAACGATTTTGCCACAAGTAATGGGGTGAAGGGCTGTGTCCACTAGCAAATGGGCAAGGGTCTCTCGAGCCACTTTTCCGCTGAGATTATGGCCAACGACATTGGGGGCATATACAGTCTCCAAAAGTTCTTGTAATCCTGACCACTCTCTCATGATGCGCCCAATACATCCCAAGAAGCTCATCTATGTGTGGAACCCACCTAACCTCAGTATAATGGTACCCAAGGCATCTGTTTGTGACTCATGAGTTACGATAGTAACTGCCTTCATGTAGAGTGGCTGGTCAAATGTTAGAATCGGAGATGTGCCATATTTCTGAGCTTGCCGAGACACAAACTTCAATGTAGAGAAGATGCACGACATGTCGCCTGTGTCCATATCTATCATCGGCAGAAAGGTAACAGCAGACTTGCCAGGGTAATCTCCCTTTTGACATAACTGCATCAGTCCTGACCAGCTTGGGGTAGGAGAGCGAAGAGGCCATACAACTTTTGATAGATAATCTATGTTACAAGATGGATCTGATATCTGTTCAGTATAAAGCTTGGGGAAAAGTATGTGCAATGACGATTTATGTGGTTGTCTGTAGAAATGAATATCAATTTTCCCAGCATTAGCCACGTCAGACAATGTAGCATTCCATTTAGGAACCGGTACGCTAACTTTATTGACTATTACGCCCATGCCATGAAAGGTGCCATAATCATCAAGTGTGCCCACATTGTGATCAACGTTGTCGGCAAAGACTTGAAGAAATTGACCATTTTCATAGCCTGGAATGTCACGAAATGCAAAAGTCTGTTTTGACCTGAGAATGGGTGGACATTCATCACGAGAAGTTGATTTGTTTTGTTCTTTCTCCCTGAGGCATTTACAGATTTCAAACGCATTGGTAAATCGCGGCCCGCATTCTGTATGTACATGTTGTCCAGGACACGTGCGAAGATTGCTCCCCCTTTTCTCAGCAGCATTATTTATACCCACACTGCCCTTCTCACGCAGACAAACCAGTCCACTCTTGTCCTCCGATTTACAAATCACACACTCTTCCACGTATGGAATCTGCAAGGACGAAGTTGAAATAGATTAGTAGATGACTTGGTAAGGCGTTTAAACTGCAACAAGTAGTTGTTGAGTATAAAGATCCAACATCAAATATCAGTGTATCTCGAGATTTAAAAGAGTATGGCACCATTCACATAGGATATAATTAACAATATGGACTATACATGCATGTGTCGGGTAATAAACCCTCATCAGTGTTCCTACGTCAAAATAAAGTAATGTTTAATGTCAATAAATAATTTTGATAGCGTTTTAACAGTTACCTGAATATGCAAGGACTATGAAAACAGCGTTGTGTTATGTGGACAGGTTACCAGTGTGCTTTCAAATCACCCAAATGAATGAAATGTAATGATTTCATATTTAGCTAGCATATACGTTAAAAACATTCAATGCAAAATAAGACCAATTGAAAATACTAAGAAATTTGAGATACTGAAAAAAGAACTAAAACAGTAATTTAATCTTTTTATATTTCATGCAGTCAATGGATCGCTTCATCATTATCAATGTCAAAATAATGTTATAAAGATACATATTAAAAGAAATAAATCAAATTTTATATTTGATATAGTAAAGATTGCACTTACCATAATCAAAAATACAATCAGCGATGTTTTACAAATAAAAAGCGAAATTGTGGTCAGAATGGGTTTCCATACATTGAAAAATCAGACAAACGGGTTCGAGTTAAATTATCATTTTTAAGTTTGTATTTTATGTATATCTTTCTATAAAATCATCTGTATACTTTCATCGAAGTAACCGGTTGTCGGCTTCAGTAGAAAAAGTATATTTTTCTGTGATTTATCATTGCTATGTGTATTCATATTTACGACGACACGTGTGACGAGTGTTTACTTGTATTTTCTGTATCGCATGTTGCTGTAAGTTCTCGTGTGCAATATGTAAAGATGATGGATAAATCCAAACCACAAGTCCAAAAATCATGAAACCATAGGACATACAAAATCAGTGAAAATGAAAAACAAATGGAAAATAACAAAATATGTCTACTTGAAGAGCATATGTGAACCCCTGTGATGGAGTGAGATCAGGTGCCCGGGGAGAGTGAGCATCTCCTGCTTGCTAGCAACACCCGTCACATATACCCCGTAGAAAGTCAAATCGTGTGAATTCCATATGTATTTATATATGGAGAAGTCGAAGTAGGTAACCTTCTAGTATAGAAGATGTCACATCTGTGTAAAGTGATCGTATCGGTCTCAGTCCAGAATATCATTTGAAAGTCTGGATAACGAGATATCATATGGAGTAATAAGAGTCTCGTAACGACCGTAGAACTTCCTCAGTGACGATGCTAGTCTAGCACATATATAACCCTGGTTGAGCAGCTTAACTGAAAGTCGCCTAGCCCTCAGAACAAAGTCATTGTAATTTGAACATGCTCTCGAATAACGTATTAACTGAGATATGAATACGCCGTATGCGGGCGATGATGGAATGTTGCTACTTATGAAAGGAAAGTTTGTGATAGCGAAATTGAAATCGTCACGTTTGTCATAGAGTGAGGTGTTCAGTTGACCATTAATGTCGAAAGACAACATAATATCGAAATACGAAGTAGAATTACTAGTTTCTGTGGTTTCTTTGACCTCCAGTTCACTTGGATAGATGATGCTAAGGTAATCCGCGAAGAAGGATTATTAATTGAAATTATTTCACGGCTAGCGTGTATTAATCCATATGTTCACTAGCCTATATGGAAATATACCATGAAAGCGATGGTTCTATGATTCTCCTCCGTTAAATGAATGAATGTTTACATATTTTTATTGAGGAGTGACGTCACTAAATCGTGAAAAACACTGTACGGTAGGGCAGCGATGACTTTAAACAAAGAGCGTGATTTTCAAAATTTCTGATTAAAAATTAACTATTTCTGCACATTAGATTAAATTAGATTTTTTATATATTGTCTTGCATATACCAAAGAATTGTTTGCAACAAATATCATTTCTTTTGCAATTAGTTGCCAGCAAAATTTAATTTGACTGGACTAACAAAGGTGGGTCTACTTTTGAAACGAATTACACCGATGTTCAAGGGGATCAACAAACTACGGTATCTTTATACTTCTTTTGCTGCAGAATGATCATCTTTGGGTGACAACCCCAGAAATGTGCCTGTTATTAATCATAAAACGTTAAACGTATAGTTTTATTTGATACATATTATTCTGTCCTTACGATCTCTCATTCCTATACAGCATATTTTTTCTTTTCATATTCACCTGATCCAAATTTTTCGAAATGTCCATTACTCGTGATTTAGTTGTATATATTATTCATACACAGTAGTACATTTTTCAGTATCTTACATTCTTCACGTGGCCGTAAGTTTCTACCTTTTAAGAAAATACATAACCTCATTAAATTGTTATTGTTATATTGAAAAACAAATAAAACATATGATGAAGTCCTCTGTTGACCGTTAGTTTCCAATGGATATCAAAAGCTCAGTTTTCAATGCTTCTTCACTGACCCGAAATATCAAGTAACTGGAATAAAAGTTTAGAAATTATTTTAAAACTAAGGAATATCTCCCTCATCCATACCTCTGTCTTTATATTTGTTCCATTCCTCTTGTATTTACGCAGTTTCCTCTTCAAAACTTTCAGTCGAATTTCAACAATGTCCTTTCTAGGCACCATGAAAGAGATGTTAATTGTCGAAATGCGCATGTTGTGCAAGATATTAATACACGTATATATATATATATATATATATATATATATATATATGATTATTAACTGTAGTGTATTTGTGCTTTATATGTTTGTCTAACTTGTCATTGTTTCTACTGGTATTTCTTCGGAGACCCAAGGTCCACTGTACTCCCGGGAGTTTCACTGTTTTTATTTGTGCTTTATATGTTTATTTCTGTTGCAGTAATTGTATTCTTTCAGATGATCCGCCTGCGTTTACGTCGGGTAAATTCCTTCACTTTCCACGGCCGTGTTGTTATGCATGCGATTAGCTAATGATTGGCTATTAAAGCTCCATTTTGCTGGAGCTCGGGTAGCTCAGTCGGTTAGAGGGTCGGATGCATGACAGCTAGGTGATTCGGTACCATAGGTCGTGGGTTCGAGTCCCAGTCTGGGAACGAATATAAGTGAAATATAGGGTGCCTTGTTAACTGTAGTGTCTTTGTGCTTTATATGTTTGTCTAATTTGTCTTTATTTCTATATGTATTCCTACCGAGATCCAAGTGTATGTATGTGCATGTATAAATGATTTCGTCAAAAACACTAAATACTACTATATATATATTAGTTTTAAAATGCACATCTGTGTTTGAAAATTCATATTTGTCCCCCGAGAAAAGGGACAAATTAGCGCCGTCCTTCTCACCTAATCTAAATACAAGTGATCGCATGGGGATTCATGAAGAGGAAATCACTTCCACTTGTACCTTACTTACTCATTCATTTGCTGTAAATTATCGCAGGTTTAAGGTTTTGATTTGGTCTGCATATACAAATGCTTAATCTAGATGATTCAAATTTTGCACTCAGTGCAAAATGTAGTAACAACAAAATTAATATAAGAGAATATATTTTCAGATGTTTTAAGCTGTTAATTGAATAAGCAAATTGTGCCCTGGGCACACCGGTCTTCTGTTTTTTCCGATGAGACAATAAAAACCGAGGTCCCGTATCACGGTAGGTGAGATCCCTCACTCTTTCGGGTGGGTTCGTTGCAAAGGTCTAAATGGGTATGCAATGCATCAGGCTGATGCCGTCACCATTTACGTGAAATAGTCATGGAATGGCGTAAAACAATAATTTAATTAATCATTCAATACATTTTTGTATTGATTACGTTTTCAACAGTGACGTTATGTGTGCTATGAGAGAAAAGGGTTACATATCGAACAACAATGCAGGGGAAAAATGCAGGTTGTGTATAGTTGTCGTTCAACATGTTCAATTATATCTTATGTCGAAGATTTGTAGGTATATAAATTTTTGGTCTATCTGTCTGTTTATCGGTATCTGTTTGTCTGTGTATCCGTAATAACTTTAACCTTGATCAAAACTTCTGAACTGTGAAAGAGATTTCATAACTGGCATACATATTCAACTAATAACGCCTTTTTAAGAGACAGCAAGGCCAATGCCCTTGTGACCTTGCCCTTTATATTAAAAACAGCAAACTCCTTAACCTATTCGACCTTGTCCATCACTTTTGAACCTTAAGAAACAGGAACGTTATATCTGGCATATTCAACTAATGATACCTTTTCGAATCATACTAATTTCAATGATCTTGTAACATTAACATTGACCATTTAACAATAAAAATAGAAAAACTTTAACCATAGTCATCACGTTTGAACCGTTAGAAATAGAGATGTCACATTTGGCATGAATACTCAACTAATAAAATCTTTTAAAATGAAACATAACTGTTTAAGACTTTGGTAGCATTTTTGTCTCTCAAACGTTTATTTAATTACAAGTACTACTATTAGGTGATTCATACTTCCCAGTGATGAACACCTGCTTCATACATGTATTAATGCCTGCTGTTTGATTAATAGATAAATGTTATTATAGAGAGTTTAATCAAAGTTTATTCCAGATGTTGTTTCGTTTTCATTTAAAGATTTAAATAGTGGGGGAATACTTTTACACTGGATCTGATGACGTTCCTGACATACCCTTCATTATGCGAATAACAGGTAAATATATTCAATTAACAACTCCGCCCACTCCCAAAAAGTATTGATTGAAGAGCTTAAACATAGCAACAAATGGAAATCAGTTTTCTCACCCAGGAGAACATCATCCATCTATTTTTACGTTCTGAGACACATCTGTTTCAGGATGTTACTCGGGCATCCCCTGATGTACCATGCTATACAGTACCTTTGAAACAATTCGTCTGCTTGAATATACACAAAATTGTAAACAATGATAATGGAAAACAACTTTGAATTCGAAAAAGAGAAAGGTAGAATTGTGAAAATAGGCAAATCAAATATATGCATAATAGCCATATTTTGACAGGTGATGATACGTTTGTGGAGGCAATTAACCCGAATTATTAACACTCTGAATAGATATCATGGTCAATTTACAGAGATTCTATTACAGCTCATCGAAAGAGAGCGTTGTTCCGGATACTCCGTAATCAGCAATTTCCGACTTTTATTTTTGTATAAAATTTGAATGAGGTATAGTGTAGTGAATGAGAAGCATCCCTCTCTTGTGCCTAATGTAGTAGATATTGCACATTGATATTTTCCATTATAGTTTTCCTATGAAATATTGTATAACGAATGTTTAAACATATTGTGAACGTCACCATTTAGGTCATATTCGTTATGCAGGGATATAAGGGTTGTACGTAATGACTCATATCATCGTATACCTTTTACAGCAGACATCAAAACTTTCAGGAGGTTAAGTTCGATTCCCGCCCTGGTCACACCAGTGTCCTGATTTTCTGATGAGACTGAAAACTGATGCTCTGCGGGATGATAGGTGTTGCATTTAAAAGATGCCTCACTGCTTCGGGTGTGTTAGTTCCATAGGTATAAATTTCTATGCAATGCATCAAGCAGATTTGAAATAATTGCAAATACGTGCAATAATAATTTGACAATTGTTTGTATTGCGTGACATTAAAGAAAAATCCATCAATTATAGACAAATACAAAATGCCAACATTTGACATTTCTAATGAATGATTTTAAGGTGACATAGAGAAATTTATGAAGAAGCGCACTGATTTTAATCAATCAGTTTCGTAAATTTATACTCAGGACATGCCTCTTTTGACAAATGTTTATTGTATAGCTCTATGGTGACTTCTGCCACATAACTGAGCCAGTAACTCCTCTTTTTTCTTTGCTTAGATAAGAAAAACAATTAACCATTTTCAGGTTTTCAGGTGAAGGGCATGATCTTTTAACAGCTAGTAATATGTGTACTGCTTTCCATTCAAATAGTGGTGTTAAATGTGTCTCTGTCTGTGTTGTAGATGTTGGTTTCACTTCAGGTCAACCCAAGACCAACTCACGAACACTAGTACTCTGAACAATTTTGAAATCTGTCGAGAAGATTTGAAAGTCAAACGTACATATAGGGTTAGAAACGGTCACCTCATTCCAAATGCTAAGATAAAACATTACATTTTCCAAGAGCTTATTGAAGTATTGGAAAGCTCACATTAATTTTATTTACTTTTAATCAAATTTGTTAATTAAAGGCTTTGTTATCACATATTTATGCCCCCGGTTCGTATGATTGGTGGCATATTGTTTTTGGTCTGTCTTTCTGTCTATTGTCATCATTAATATTTGAACCATAATCTAGTAACATCTCGTATGATACTTATTTAGACTGTAATGAAAGTGGGAACAGGCGTAGTTACGACCATTTACCCAATGAACTTACATTGTCTAGAAATGAGAATGGAAGAAAAGAATTCACAACAAATGAGTGGTTATCTCCAGCACAAATTTAGTTGTTGTTGTTGTTGTTGTTTTTTTTTTTTTTTTTGCCAGTTTTGTGAAACTTGGCTCATCATCAGATTCCAAAGTAGATGCAAGAGTAGAAGAATATTAAATATAGATTAAGCTAAAAGATTATTTAATAATGTACGAATGGCATGCCTATGGAACATCCCTGATGATGTCCCTATGGCAGAGCAAGAGATAGAAGATGAGACGGTCCTGACTCATGACCAGCAGATGGAGAGAGACTGTTTGCTCATGATATTTGATGGGAAAATGGTAATTAAAATAGCAATTTAATTTCAAAATAAAATCATGACAAATTTAACATTAAACAAGTTATATTTGTGAAACACTGATGACTTTGTGGCGCAGCAAATTAAAGACTTGAAGTGTATTTTAAACAATTTCCATTGAAGTGATGCCCTTGCAATTTTCACTTTTAAAAGCAGTTGTGCTATAATAAAATTAATGATTAAGGTCCCCGATAATAAAATAGAAATGTTATTGTGTCTAGGATACCCAAATGATGCCCTGGCAAATGTAAAAGTAAAAATCTTAACTAATTGAACACTGGTCAGATAATGAGTATTATTCATGTATTGTATAGCTCCATGGTGACTTCTGCCACATAACTGAGCAAGTAACTCCTTTTTTTTTTTCTTGCATTATTATCTTATAAGATAAACTGTTAATTTACTTACAGTAACAAGTTTTAACATTTCACAAATTATATACTGACAATTTTATGATGAGAGATAAAGCCTGCTATTGTACTGATGTGAAGAAAATGGTCTTCATGAACACATTATATGCTTAATACAATGTTTCAAAAATTTGTATGAGTAGTTGCAAGGATAATTACCTCAAACACGACAAACTTCAAAGCTATGTACCCCAAATGGGAAAGACGAATAGAATAATGGATGGACAGAAAAACAGATGGACAGACAGACAAGGGAAGAGCAATATGCCCTCACTTTATATGCTGCAGTGGCTTAAAAAATTAGGTTAGAGTCATGGTCAAATTTGACAAAAAAGCAATCAAAATGAATGCAATTGAAATTGATCAATTTTTAAGGCAGAAAGATGGGAATTGACAATACATATATTTTCTATTTTTACCAAATATCTTTAAAGATTACACGATGAACATCATAAATTTTAATTAAATTTAAAAGGGCTAAGGAATAATGACCATATTATTATAGAGCCACCTACTTCAGCTTCTCTTGAACTCATACAGTACATTGAGCAGAGAACTAAAGGTCAAAGTAAATCACAATTGTGGATTGACCTTCAACATGGAAGAATCACAAGTTCTATTGTACGTAAAGTCATACATGTGAAATCAGAGCCAGGGAAATCACTTATAAACCAAATATAAACCAAAAAAATGGGAGTGAATTGGAGAGGTAAATACAAAAATTAAAACATATCCATATAAGTTATAAATAGTATGTATATATATAATAGTTTCAAGCTTTTGATAAATTTTGAAAAGCCGGTGTGGCCTAGTGGAAAAGGTGTTCGGCTCGAGATCGAGAGATCCCAGGTTCGACTCCCGCCCTGGGCACACCGGTGTTCTGTCACGTAAAAGATCCCTCACTGCTTTGGGTGGGTTCGTTGCAAAGGTCTAAATTTCTATGCAATGCATCTAAGGCAGCTGTCACCATATATGTGAATTAATCGTAGAGTGACGTAAAACAAAAATCAATCAATCAATCAATCAATCAATTTTGAACATGTACTTTTTTTTAGTTTTGCACACTACTATTATACCCACCACCAAACTTTGAATCACCCAGCGTCTGTCTGTCTGCCTGTCTGTCCATTAATCTTTTCTAGGCCATTACTTCTTCCTTTTATTTCGGAGGGAGATAATATTTTACATAATTGTTGTCCGAAGGTTATTTCTACAAGGTCAAGGTCACAATGCACACACAGCCAGTATTCGTGTCCAGGCCATAACTTCTTTTATTATGTTGGAGGGAGATTACATTTTACACAATTGTTGTCCATAACCCAATGGTATGTCATGACCTAACATCAAGGTCGCATCTACAAGGTCAAGCTCACAGTGCATACACAGCCAGAATTATTGTCTGGGCCATAATTTCTTAATGTTATATTGGAGGGAGATTATATTTTACATAATTGTTGTCCATGACTGAAGGGTGTATCATGGTTTGAATCAAAGTCATATCTACAAGGTCAAGGTCACAGTGCACACACAGCCTGAATTCTTGTCCGGGCCATAATTTCTTTCTGTTGCGTTGGTTTGATATTACATTTTACACAACTGTTGTACATGACTCAAGGGTGTGTCATGACCATGAACCAAGGTCATATCTTCAAGGTTAAGGTCAGAATGAGCACTTAGTCAGAATTCTTGTCCGAGCTATAAGTTCTTCCTGTTACGTTGGAAGAAGATGGTATTTTACACAATGTTGTCTTTGGACCAAGGTTGTGTTTTGACTTTAAACCAAGGCCATATCTTCAAGGTCGAGGTCACAGTGCACAAAAAAACATAATTTCTATTCGGGACATAGCTTCTTTTTTGTACATTGGAGGAATATTATGTTTTACAATTGTTGTTCATAACCCAAGGGTATATCACGACCTTAATTGAACCAAGGTCAAGGTCTGAGTGCATACACATGCACACCAGAATTAATGTTTTCATTAATTATACCTCAATTTGTACAAGTGGGACATCCATTACACTCATACCAATATCTTGGATCTTTAATTATTGCTCTAGTTGTGTTATATTTTTTCTTAGTAAGACTTTTCATTATTAAGGTACTCACATCTTCCATCGGCTGTCAAATGGGGAAAGGATAATGAGGTAAATGCCAGAGAAGACTACCTTGCATTGAAAAATTTGCTATCTAATGTAGAAGTCCAACCAACAGGTCTAACCCTATACCCAGACTTTGCATTTATAGGAGCCAGTGGTGATTCTGACATGCCAGAGGATCAGAAAGAGGGAATTTTAGAAATTAAATTTCCATTTTCAATAGATAATAACATCATCAATGAATCATGAAATTGCCCATCTTTTAGAAAATGATAGATTTTGCTTGGAGATGTCAGAAACAGTTAAAAAGAAGTCATCCATATTACAATCAAGTTCAGGCAGAAATGAAAGTGATGAATTTGCCATTGTGTGACTTTGTCATATGGACAAAAGCAACAACAAATAATATTTTCATAGAAAGAATTTATCATGACCCACAATTCACAACAAATATGCTAGACACTAGCCTACAAAGCATGCCAAATATAGCGTCACGCCACGGAGACAACCTACGGTTTAAATTTACTTCATATATTACATATGCACCTACATGGACGTCCGCTAGTGTCGAGGATGCGATACCCCCACCTCCGAACCGAGCCACGTGCAACCAATTTCAGATCATAACTTCACTTCTGGTGTCTGCTAGGCATGCCGCAATATATGTACGTCATTGGAACAACCTTTTTTGAGGTTGTCTCCGTGGCGTGACGTTATATGCGGCATGCTTTGTAGGCTAGGCGAAGCCGCCGTACGGTATAAATTTACATCATATATTACATATGCACCTACATGGACGTCCGCTGGTGTCGAGGATGTGATATCCCCACCTCGGAACCAAGCCACGTGCAACCAATTTCAGATCATAACTTCACTTCCGGTGTCTGCTAGACATGCCGTAATATATGTACGTCATTGGAACAACCTTTATTGGGGTTGTCCGTGGCGTGACGTTATATGCGGCATGCTTTGTTGGCTAGGCGAAGCCGCCGTACGGTATAAATTTACTTCATATATTAAACACATCAGTTTTAAATTACGTCATCGATGACTTTGCCAAGGGGCATGTGACATCATAGCAAAAACTGCAGTTGAATATGATTCCTCTAGTAGTTTTTGAAACATTTAACCTATCAGATTATGTGTTGCAAATAGAGTGCATTTATTTAGTAAATTAGATACAATATATTGTACATGAAATTCAAGATGAAAATTATAATATGACATGTTTTGTAACATAATTAAGATCTATAATATGTAATTGATATGCTTTTGGTATCCGGGTAAAATTCATTACAACCCCAATATCACAATGCATGAATATAATGTACACATGTGAAATATTGGAACCATATCTCTTCTGGTTCAAAACAATTCTAGACAATATCAAAACTTCTGTGAATGACATACAGAAATTGGATTAGACAAACAAATTAACAAATGAATGAAATTTGATATGTCACTGCCCTTTTGCAAAAGCAAGGGACAGTAGCATATATAGAAGATAACCATTTTAATATAAATCTTGACTAGATTTAAGGGATTTACTGGGTACATGCATTATTTATATATATATAACTAATATTTTTTCAAAGTCAGCAACCAAGTTCATTTGTTTACCAATGGCTCATCTAAATTACTTAGCCAGCAACAAACTTGAAAAGCTTTTGAAGCTAAAAAGGTCATTGATAAAGGTACAACGCCATCAAATAAATGAAAATTCTTAACCCGTCCAATCGCCCTCTCAACATGAATCCTAAATTCTGCTATTTTTCGAGTTTTCATAACCTCTTCTGTGGTGAACTGTGCTTGACCTGATCTAAATGGTGGAATGTTAATTTCACATTTACGTTCTTTCAATAAATCTTTAATAGTGAAGCCTTTATTTGCCATGACCATGTCTCCTGACTCCAATAGATCAAGGATTCCTGATTGTTGTGTTATATATTTGTCTGAAACCCTCCCACCCCATGCCTCGCTGACAAATGAAATCTAACCAGAGGATGTAATACCAATCAAAAATTTTAAAGTGTTATGATGCTTATAGTTTGAAAATGTCAGATTTTGACATAAACTACTGGATCTTAGTAGGTAAATTTCAGTGCAATCTAAAATAACTTTAATGTTCGGAAATTTTGTGAAAGATGATGGCAATTTTTTCTTGATGACTTCTTTGGATAGAAAAGGGTTTATGGATTTAAGTTCGACATGTAGTAGACAGACCTATGTAGATAAATATCTGGAGTATGTTGATGTAGAAATTTGAAAGCGATTAGCATCAGGACTGACAAAAGTTGAGAAGCAAGGTCAATTTTTGTATCATTGTTGCCAAGCTCTTTCTTTTTTTCTGTTGAGTTGGAACCATTCCAATAGTTCATTAATGTGGCCTTGGGTAATAAGTAACTGAAAAATAGATATACAAAATTTTGAAGGAATGAAGTTACAGTATCCTTGAAATTAATATACTTAGAATTATCATTCTACTGCATGACCATTCAATATTATGTAATTACTGAGTAGTTGAGTTTTTAGAAATAAACATACAAGAAGTAATAAGTATGGCAGCTGTTTTAACATATTAATCAGGTTATCTTTCCATAGTGCTGACAGAAATCATTTTAAAACTTTAAATACATATACATTTAGTAAATTTTAAGATATACTCTTGAATAGTTTACATAGAATTAATTGTGAAATCAGCATAATATGAAAAGTCTAATTATCAATTTTAATAAATGTGGTGAACTGTGCTTGACCTGATCTAAATGGTGGAATGTTTACTTCACTGTGCATGCATGTATGTTCTTTCAATAAATCTTTGAATGGTATTTCATGATGTATTTGGTATTCACAAAATGTTATCAACATGAAATGGTTTTTGAAGGCTGTAAAATTACTGTTATCTGATCAGGCTCAGCAAATTTGGATGAATAGTGTAAATGAATCTCCGAAATGTGTAAGCTATCGTTGTTTCAAATCAATTTTTTCACTAGAAAATTACCTACTGGTCTCTTTTGTCAAAATCAAATCAAATTTTAATTACAAAGTTTAGAACTACCAATCACAGACTGCCTATCTGGCTGGAAGATGAGTAATTAGGATAGAAAGATCGGATAGGAAATGTACTCTATGCATTATATGAATTATATATATATATATATTATAAGACTCTTTTATAGGCTGATATGAAAGATGCATCAGTTACACCCGAGGGGTCTCAAAATCAAATAAAACCCGAGGCTTATACACACGCTACAGCATGATAGTCTTAGCTTGGGCTCAAAGTTGGAGAATGTCCTATGATAATGTGTTTAACATAGCTTTTATTTATTAAAAAGTTGATTGTCTCTGACGACATCCTGCAGGAAGAGTTATCATTTTGTCAGCTAAAATGTTAGTCCTACAGTGATGTGGTAAGGGTCTATTAGATACCTTCTGGCTGCCATATACCTGGACATAACACCAAGTTTCTACAACTATATACAAACATGACTCCAGACATATAAATACTCCTTCTTCCCAAGTGTCATTAGATACTGATACCAGAGCCGCATGTCAAGCACACTAGTAGAGATAAACTCTGTTGAAGCTTAAAGCATAACCTGGGTGCTAATATCAATTAATCTGATACACTAGTCAACTCAGATTTTAACGTTTCAATGTAAATTTTTCCCTGTGAATTGTATAGTACTTTGGCATGTGTGTCACGTCATGGCTTTTAAATTATAGTGCAAAAATACTCGGACTAGACGGAAACACTTAAGGAAGAAGAGGAAGATTAAGAAGAATATTCTCCTTCAATTCTCTTTCCGATTACAAATTCATTTGAGATGTGGTGCTCCGAGATCGCCTAAACATCAAGATTTAGAAGGGAGGAATGTTCTTGCACAAATTCAACTTTCCTAAAATAAATTAAAATTTTTGAATGACATCATACGTACCTCTATTCTGTGAGCCCTGTCATCTCTGACTGAGTGCTTCTCCTCTAATTTTTTTGTAGCATTGTGAGATCGCGGTGTCCACTTCTTCTTTCTGATTGCCCCCTTAATTGTCCGAATCCACACCTTTCTCTTTAATGGATAAGTCACCCCAGCTGGAAATCTCTAAAAGTTTATTCCTTTTCCAATGTAAAATGAATTGGCAGAAGACGTATAGGCAGAACACGTCTTGACCATCAAGATTGTGTAATACTTCCGATCAGCTAGTGTAAACAAACGCGTTGCCAACCGGAAGTGCGCGTCACGCAAGTCTCGCAACCACGATGGAAAGACTCAATGTTCTAAAATTCTAACCATATATGTTGATGACATTATTTTTTCCCAGAAATCACTAGACTGTTTCCATATCTACTTATTTTTCAACTGCAAGAATTTCACGACCCCTCCTTCACACCCTATCCAGAGTGTGCCGTCATTATTTTTAAAAGTACCACCATAGAGCAATTATTCATATATGCAACACGACATGTTTGATTAATAATACAACAATACATATGTCCTACTCTGTGTTTACCTCTTGGCTTCAATTTTACTTACAGATATATAGATGACTTGCTTTCAATTAATAATCCTTCATTCGCGGATTACCTTAGCATCATCTATCCAAGTGAACTGGAGGTCAAAGAAACCACAGAAACTAGTAATTCTACTTCGTATTTAGATATTATGTTGTCTTTCGACATTAATGGTCAATTGAACACCTCACTCTATGACAAACGTGACGATTTCAATTTCGCTATCACAAACTTTCCTTTCATAAGTAGCAACATTCCATCATCACCCGCATACGGCGTATTCATATCTCAGTTAATACGTTATTCCAGAGCATGTTCAAATTACAATGACTTTGTTCTGAGGGCTAAGCGACTTTCAGTTAAGCTGCTCAACCAGGGTTATATATGTGCTAGACTAGCATCGTCACTGAGGAAGTTCTACGGTCGTTACGAGACTCTTATTACTCCATATGATATCTCGTTATCCAGACTTTTAAATGATATTCTGGACTGAGACCGATTCCGATCACTTTACACAGATTTGACACCTTCTATACTAGAAGGTTACCTACTTCGACTTCTCCATATATAGATACATATGGAATTCACACGATTTGACTCTTTCTACGGGGTATATGTGACGGGTGTTGCTAGCAAGCAGGAGATGCTCACTCTCCCCGGGCACCTGATCTCACTCCATCACAGGGGTTCACATATGCTCTTCAAGTAGACATATTTTGTTATTTTCCATTTGTTTTTCATTTTCACTGATTTTGTATGTCCTATGGTTTCATGATTTTTGGACTTGTGGTTTGGATTTATCCATCATCTTTACATTACACTACTACTACTACACTAGTATAGAAAAATCTAAACCAAGTATATATTAAGTCTGGTTATCAACACCACACAATTAAAATATTTACACATTTGAGGAAAATCTGCCTACACACATGCACACACACAAAATGAACTATAAACTTTTGAAGTATTCTAACCAAATGTACATGCGACATTCTTTTTATTTTCTGGAATAGCTAAAATACTTGTATATATTGCTTACCTAATTGTTATTTTTCCACTGCAAGACTTTGACGACTCCTTTATTACATCCTATCCACAGTGTACTGTCATGTATTGACACTGTCCACGGGTACCACAGACCGTCATCCCGTCAGTAAGAACTGTATAAACTCTCCATCAGGACTCAGCATGTGGATAGGGTTGTTGAGTACATCTGGTAATATAATCCGTCCATACTGATCACAGCACACGTCATCTAAACTGAATCTCTCCCTCAGTGAGGACTGAACTTTGTAGGTGAATCTTACCTGTCCAGTGTTAGTGAGCACCACTAACCTTCTCCTCAAGTCCTTATGTATCATATCCACCACACACAGGTCTCCATATATATTCTGTGCAATCTTGTATGGATGAGTAAACAGCTTCCTGCCACTTTGATCCTTGTTATATGATGTGAGTATCTTCCCCGTTACGGTTAGACGCCTTACTTCCCCCTGACTCTCTGATGTGATATCAGGTGCATCACAATCACTCAGACTGACCAGTATCCCTCCATCACGTGACGGACATATTCCTATCGGACATAATGGAGCGGTAGAGCATATGTCGGTTACATCACCGGATGGAGAGACACGACGGATAAGCTTAGCACCGTAAAGTGTAATGATAATATCATCATCAGAGAGACAGAAGTCAGCGAAAGCAGTCCCCATCCTTCTTACTTGGTGTGTATTACTATCCTTGTCAATGAAATCTATATGATTAAAATCACCACAGTGTACCCATGCTTTATTTTCCTTAATTGCTACTACATTGTAAACATTTTTCCTTTTGTGTTCGACATCTGTAACCTCTACTTTAGATCTACTTTGCTCGTTTTCTCTAATATTCACGTCAATACGACCCAGTATCTCGTGTAAATGCTCTCTTTTCATTGACCCCTCTTGGAATCCTTTTGGGCGCGGGGAATTTACGTTTTGTAAGAGAAGGTGATATTCTTCTGTAGCCTCCATTATAACATTGTCATAGGCTGAAATGTGTAGTGTGGTTTATTATGAAATCTTCTTACATTATTGATACATTATTCCAAAGGCTTGTGTATATTATCGTTTTATTAGTGTTATTATTATTTGCGTTTCCTTATTATTATCGGTATTAATATACTTTTTTTATTTGCAATGGTGAAATTGCAATAAATCTTGCTTGTGAATATTACATTGCAATCGGCAAGTGAGATATAAAAGGTAAGCGGTTGGGCATGAAACGTCTTATAGAGCGATTCATAGTAGACTGATAATTAAACTGGATACATGGAGAAACAGTTTGTGGTGGTACTGCTAATACTGCTAAACATCTAGATCCACATACTATAGTTTATTCTTCTTTTTTTCTCTCATTAAACATGGGTGTCAAGGGAAATGAGTGTGGTAAAAATCATGTCTACGCGGGGAGGAGAAAGGATGAGGCACCGACGGGTATATTATTAAAAAGCATATCTGCAGGCTTGTTTTTATTCTCCCCTCATCGTATTATGAGTATCAAAGGCAGATTTTAATGTCCTTGACAATATATACACTGTTTATAAACTTCGAATTTCTCAAAGCAAGCGCTGCAAATGTGATTTACACCAACCATGAATATTCATGATTTGAGGATCACGGTGTTAATTGCTCATGAATAAAATTGTAAGAATTTCTCCATATGTATCAGTTTTGGGTCATCTAATGAGAATCTCTCTTTGGCAATATGCAATGTCAATGACAGCCTCTAAGCTCAGTTGTGTCAAAGAGTAAGCAGTTCTTACTTTCAATGTTGATTTTATAGAAATTCAGTCTGTATTTTTCTTTTTTTCTTTTTTGGTTAAAGCATACAACTTCACACTTTGACTCACAAAATGGCTGACAAGGGGAGATAATTTCTGCAAATTTTCTTTCAGTGAAAAATATCTATTCAATACAGCTACATCCTTCACTTTCTAAGTTAAATATTATACTTGCAGTCCTGTAAATGTACACAGTATCACTGACCACCATTAAGCCGGCGTGGCCTAGTGGTATCGCGTTGGCCTCCTGATCGGGAAGTCGGGGTTCGAGTCCCGCTCTGGCCATGCCGGTGTCATGTCTTTCGGATGAGACAATAAAAACCGAGGCCCCGTGTCATGGTATGCATGGCACGTTAAAGATCCCTCACTGCTTCGGGTGGGTCCGTTGCAAAGGTCAAAATTTGTATGCCCCGCATCAGGCAGATGCCGTCACCATATACGTGAAATATTCGTGGTGTTACGTAAAACAAAAATCAATCAATCAATCAATCAATCTGACCACCATCAGATTAGCAGCATTATATCTAGATGAAGTTTGGTACATGTATGTGACCTTCTTGTGAATCCTCGCTCTTACACGCTAATGCAAAGCTATAATGAGTAGGATGTCTTTGTGACACACTAATATGCTCCCGGTGGCAACAAATTCCAAAACGTTATTTTTGCGTGAAGGTTCTTGTCAAGGTCAAAGGTCATCGACCTTGATGTCATTTGAAAGGTTTTCATTAGTTGAATATACATGTGAAATATGAAGTCTCTAACCATCACAATTCAAACGTTATGGTCAAGGTTAAAGATATACATACAGAAGTAAAGAACACATGTTTACTAAGCATACATCTACAATACTTTGTATAATACGTAATATTATAAGTATGACATGTAATAAATACGAAATACACTATAGGATTCAGCCGGCGTGGCTTAGTGGTATCGCGCCAGTCTCCTGATCGGGCGGCCGGGGTTCGAGTCCCGCTCTTGTCATGCCATTGTCCTGTCTTTCGTGTCACGTGGCACGTTAAAGATCGCTCACTGCTTAAGTTGGGTCCGTTGCAAAGGTCAAAAATGGTATGCCCCGCATCAGGCAGATGCCGTCACAATATACGTGAAATAATATTGCTATGAAGTTAAACAAAAATCAGTCAATCACTATAGGATTATTTAGTACTGCATACCTCAGTTTGAAAGTTATTCATGCATACAACAAAAGACACACACTTATACACACACACACTCAGAGGAATGAAATATTTACATACAAAAATTTGACTCGATTTATGTAGTCGAAATACTTATAATACGAAATTAAATACAACAATATGTAATATATCCTTGTCTGTGCTTGCTGTATAATATGTCCTAACCTGTGCTTGCTGTATAATATGTCCTAGCCTGTGCTTGCTGTATAAGATGTCCTAGCCTGTGCTTGCTGTATAATATGTCTTCGCCTGTGCTTGCTGGTAGACACCACAGAACTTAATTATTTACAAACAAGTATACAATATCTAAGCCGAAAATATATTACGCCTTGTTATCAACAAAACACAATTGAAATATATATACAGATGTGGAAAATCTGCCTACACACATCCATACACACACTCACACAAAATAAACCATAACCTTTTGAAGTATTTTAACCATATGTACAGGCGACATTCTTTTTATTTTCTGGAATAACTAAAATACTTGTATATATTGCATATCTAATTGTTATTTTTCCACTGCAAGACTTTGACGACTCCTTTACTACACCCTATCCACAGTGTACCGCCATGTACTGCCACTACACGCGGTCTGTCATCCTGTGTCAGTAAGAACTGTATAAACTCTCCATCAGCACTCAGCATGTGGATAGCGTGGTTTTGGAAGTCTGGTAATATAATCCGTCCATACTGATCACAGCACACTCCACCTAAACTGAAACTCTCCTTCAGTGAGGACTGACCTGTGTAGGTGAATCTTACCTGTCCAGTGTTAGTGAACACCACTAACCTACTCATGTAGTCCTTATCTATTATATCCGCCACACACAGGTCTCCAGTGATATTCTGCGCAATCCTATATGGTGAAGTAAACAGTTTTCTCCCACTTTGATCCTTGTTATATGAGGTGAGTACTTTCCCCGTTACGGTTAGACGCCTTACTTCCCCCTGACTCGCTGATGTGATATCACGTACATAACAATCACTCAGACAGACCAGTATCCCTCCATCACGTGACCGACATATTCCTACCGGGTGTGACGGAGCGGTAGAACATATGTCAGTTACATCACCGGATGGAGAGATACGACAGATAACCTTAGCACCGTAATGTGTAATGATAATATCATCATCAATGAGACAGAAGTCATCGAAATTAGTCCCCGTCTTTCTTACTTGGAGTGTATTCCCATCCTTGTCCATGAGATCTATCTGATTTTGGTTATAGCAATGTACCCAAGCTTTATTTTCCTTAATTGCTACTACACTGTTAATAATATCCTTTCCGTGCTCGAAAGCGGCGACATTTGTAACCTCTACTTTAGTTCTGCTTTGCTCGTTTTCTCTTGTATTGACGTCCACACGACCAAATATCTCGTGTAAATGCTCTCTGTTCATTGTCCCGTCCTGGAATCCTTTTGGGCGCGGGGAATTTACTTTTTGTAAGAGAAGGTGAAAGTCTTCTGTAACCTCCATTATAACATTGTCATCGGCTGAAATGTGTAGTGGGCTTTATTATGAAATGCTCTTTCATTATTGATACATTATTTAAAAGGCGTGTTTACTTTACGTTTCTATGATTTCTTTTTCAATGGTGTAATTGCAATACATCTTTCTTATGAATATTACATTGCACGGGGCACGTGAGATATAAAACATGGATACACAGTTGTGTTGTGGTACAGGTGATATGCTGCTTAACATCTCTTAAAATTATAATATGTTCAATTTAGTCATTATTGTAAAAAATCACTGTATGAATACTATCATTTTTGAGAGAAAAAAGAGGGAAAGGGGGAGGGGTTTAGATTCATGGTCACAAAGATGGTTTTTATGACAACTGGAACCTACTGGACGTTGATAAAGAGGTTGTACATGGTTTAAGATTTCTCTCTTGCAATGGTAAATTCAGTATCGTGTTTGAGGAGTTCAAGGTTTAAAGTATCCACATTGTGAATAGAGAGGGGGAGGGGCGCATGGTTATAATAATTAATTATTATTTTTTATTTGGTAGCAAATGTAAATTAATTATGAGAAGCAGTCCATGGTTTAAGTCCCACAGCAAGAGTTCACGGATGACCGATAATATGTAATTAATATTTTATGCATTTTCTGTGTGTAGAGTGGAAGCGCAGTTCAAGACTTTACGTTTTGTCAGTTGCTGACACATTTATGTTGGTTGGTTGGTTGACTGGCTTTTACTTCGCTTTCAAAGAAAAACAATATTTCAATTATATCGCGACATGGAAGCAGAAGGTTACCAACCTCTTAGACATATGGGAGCAACCCTGGAATTGAACCAGGGTCGTCAATGCGGCAAGCGAAGCGCTAAACCACTACACCAAGCCAGCCCTGATACATTTCTAAATTTCCCTTTTTCGTGTATCATTGAATGACAAAAAAGTAATTTACACACACACACACTCACACACACACATGCACGCACGCACCCTGTATTTCACTTATATTCGTTCCCCGATGCGGACTCGAACCCACGACCTATGGTACCGAATCACCTAGCTGTCATGCATCCGACCGTTTAACCGACTTAGCTACCCAAGCTGCCTTGTTAGCTGTAGTGTCTTTGTGCTTTATATGTTTGTCTAATTTGTCTTTATTTCTACAGCTATTTCTTCGGAGATCCAAGGTCCATTGAACACCTGGGTGTTTCTCTGGTCCTATTTGTGTGTGTTTATATATATATATATATTCTTACTTCATGATTGTACATTTTTATAGTGTTATCATGATTAGTGAGAGTAAATAATAAGTTAAGTGTAATACGTGTGTTCTCTAAACCACTATTAAGTCTTCAAGAGGATTAAAAATACAAGAAGTTGTGCCAAAATGGTGAATTCCTGTGTTAGTTATTGGAGTTACGTACCTTTTCACTAAGGAGTAACTGGCCGCTCGATCTGTGGCGATATATATATATACCCGAAATTTAGGTCTTCCGTAGGTTTTCAATTAGGTACATATCTATGTATTATCGATTTGATAAGTTTCAATTGCTTTTTTCTACATGTATGTGTCTGTTTGTAAATTGCAAACACACTCAAGTAGTTTTAATATTTGTCGTTTCCTGATATATCAAGGTTTTTCAAAATTAAAGAGGCAGTATCCTCACAGCCAGAATTTACAGCTATTGGTAAATAGAAATGCAAACCTGTGTGGATAGCAGTCATGAAGAATTCAGCAAAAGATACCATTTTCTCGATTTCACTTTCTATTTGGGCATCATTTCTATCAAGTAAGTTCACCTTTTTGAGGAGTGAATCTGCGTATTCGTCCACCATCGTTTTAAGCTTTAGGCGCACTGCATTGATTTTGGTATGATCTAATCGAAGATGTTCCTTTAGCTTTAGTATAATTTCACTATGAATGTAGTCGTGTTTGACTTTGCTTTCTTTCTTTGCATTGAGAGCAAATTTTCTTTTTAGTGTCCAATCATGGTCTTTATGGACTCCTTTCGCACATTTCTCACATATTCTTCTCCGACATGTGTTACAAAAATAATCGAATTCCTCGTCATGTTGAGAACATGTTAGTATTGGACTTTGCGCTGATTTTGAAGAAGCCATACTTAAGATCTAGTGAAAAGACGAAGGAATATATAATGAACGTGTTACAAATTATATTTCATTATACATTCATGCTAACTGAAAGAGTGAAGAAAAGGACGAGGCACAAGTGGGTCTATATCGCTCACCTAATCATATGGGAAACTTGAAATTTTAAAGAATGTGATTAATGTGTATCGTTTTGCAGTAATTTTAATAAGAAACGGAAAATAGATTATCATTCTAAAACATTTTAAACCGCATAGAACCATTCTAAATAACTATCTCACCCTTCTCTTTTAAATACAGACTTACTTTACCAACCATGGGTCAACACTAGGGCAGATAGAGTTAAAAGAGACTCAATATTTCTACAGCATATTTTGTAATTCTTGCAGTACATACAAAATCAGAATTCCTCTGAAAATGTTAGCCAAAGCTTTAACACAGTTTTTCATCCCCGGCCAACGTTTTTAGTCTTAAAGAAATTCGGAAATTAAAATTATTTTTAATTTCATTTCTTTGAAATTTCCATACTTCATTGAGACAGACAAAATACAAAATGTATTATAATATCATAAGCAACGTAACATTAAAGAAAATACCCCCACTCAACCTTTCCCTCCCCCTCTCACAAATAAACACATTATGAACAACAGAAATTAAATGAAAACAAAACAAAGAAACAAAAACAAGAAAAAAAAAAACCAAAAAATAAAACCATACAAATCAAAACAAACTAAACACAAAATAAAAATATAAATAAAAGTAAAAAGCTTGTCACAAAGTGTGAATTCAGAATTGAAACAAAAAAGATTGTGGCGTGCAAGACCAGGTGATATATTTTAGTCAGGAATTGGCACTACCTAAACCATTGTTTGAGATATTGCAGAATCTGTAAGTTCTTTAAAAAATTTCCTCAGTAAGGAAAGATGTCAGAATTTCCGTTTTGAGAGCTACGGGTACCATTCCTCCTGCAAGGAGTAGGTATCCTAAATTACTTGAGAATAGAGAAAATTACAAATTCCAAATAGCCGCCAAAAAACATAAAAGACATTTCTTAATCATTTTGATGAACACGGTGGTGATGATTATCCTGCCAATCTAAACAAGATGAACACGGTGGTGATGATTATCCTGCCAATCTAAACAAGAATTTTGAAAAAGAGGGTACCTCTTTGGACATATATTGCCACATTCTATGTTCATCCCCTAAAATATATAAAACATTTAGTCTGTCAGTACATAATTCATCTATTTATTTTATGTATTGGATGATTAAAAATATATTTTAATAGCTAAACAATCACTTTTATTTCCTTTGCTCATGACGTCAAAACTGTACATAGCGCCTTTAGCAGATCAGCAGATGCGTGTTCATATAGTATGAAGTAATGTAACCAGTACAATACCAACGAAAAAAAAAAAGAAAATCATTTTTCTTCAGGCTACTTTTTCATTATTGACATACACTACCCATTATATTTCGTTATGAAAGTGATATTTAAATGATGCTTACTAAATGACATTTCTCATACAAATAACTGTTTATAATTCTGCAATCTTATTTTCCTGAAATTAATCTTATATTGTGCAGGTAAACTTAACATCATTCTCACTTGACTGGGCCATGTTAAGTGGCCTGCGATGCTTATAGTTACGAATTCGATAATCGTTTTCAGTAAAATGTAAATATGAACGCAGCGGCAGAGCACTATATGAAACATTTCATGGAAATGTTTTTCAATGGTAAACGTTCGGATACCGTTTCTTTGGAAACTGTAGGAGACAAACTCTAGAAATCTTATAGAATGCTATTAGGTACGGAATTTTTAGTGATATCAAATTACATTCTAAATACACATATTTCTTGTAAATATACATAAATGTACGACATCGTAAACTGTCCTATAAAGTACACAACAAAGCATTAATATTTTGACGCAGCCCAAACTAAAATTCAACAAATAATACACATCGGTTACATGTGCATCGCGTGATAACGTTTACCGCTCTCAGATATATACAAAATCTTTTGTATTCTGATGATTACTATTTTTTATTTTCGATTACTTTTCTGCCTCTCATTTAATGCTTTTTTTTCATTTTATGCTTGTTAACTCTAGCGCAGAAACGCGTGATCAAATTATAAAATTGTATCACAACGTTAACACCACGTACTCTAGCACGGCCTGTAACAAAACACTCAATATTGTTTTCCGACAGCTTGTCATAGATATCGTCGAAATTTACTCATTTTGAAGATTGTTATCCGTTTGATTGGTACCTTCATTCAAATGAAACGATGTAGGAATGTACACGAATAGACTTATACAGGACAGCAGAGATAAAGGGAATTAAAGATCGACATACAGAATATATCGCCTTACTATATAGTTTAATCATACACTAAACTAAGAGTTTCAATTCATTTTCAAAACTACTTATCAACCAGTAAGTATATCACTAAACCCTTCCCTATACCCCATTTTATACAACTAAGCGTTCCAGGCTAGTAACCCCACAGGCCACACTCTCCTACTTCAACCTTTAACGTGAAAAACGATATCAATAAATGTGTAACATATGCGACACCAAAAGATTTAAGGGGGTTGGGGACCGAGGACCTTTTTCATTTCTCTCTTTCATCCTTCCCGCCCCGTTAAATAGAAAAGAAGCATATTAAACCCTATGCTATACGAAGTAGAATTTCTGGACACTCCCTTTCCGAATTTCCTTTGTCTCGCACAACCTATGTATAATAACAATTAATTTTCATTCTATTTGTAAACAGGTATACATGGAATTTAACAAATTTTTCATTTCCATGACTTACGTATGTAATCAACTTTCTTTCAACTTCCCTATTTTCACAAAAATATCAAGACTCTGCTTCGAAACCGATTGCAATAATTCAGTGAAACAGGAAGTTTAATTCTACATAATACACTGAGCTGCCTCACCGGTCTCCGAGGATACAAGAGGGCGCTCGCAATTTCGCTTCAATTGAAAACTTCGCCCATGTCGGCCGCACAATTGCAAATCAAACTCGCAAGCACACTGATAATGCTGGATTGTAGGAATTCATCGAAAAAAAATAATGGAGTGAGACAAAATATAAACCCTTGTAAAACAGTAAATAATAAGAAATTTCACTTTAGTTTCAGATTATTTATCATTAAATTTGTGTGGATATACACTGTTGAAGGACGTGTGTTTTATTCCACTACATGCAACACACATACATCATCCTACATGTTGTGGTCACGTGATAAAAGAAACTTCTTGGAATAATTCTACTACTTACCTATGAGTTTTATTTTCAGGTGTGCGGCCGGAATGAGCAAGATGGTCCGATTGTAGTTTGCATGCCAAATGCAAACTTTATAGAACCCTCTGGTAGGGATTGATTTTGTACCGATGAAATGGGAACCCTCCGCAAAGAAAGTCTTGGTGGTGGGAGGTATATAGGAGTCATCCTGTCTGTCTGTCTGTCCGTCTGTTCACATTTGTCCGGGACCTAACTTCTTAACTCCTTGTCGGATCTGAATAATATTTTACACAATTATTGTACATAACCCAAAGGTGTGTCATGACCTGAGTCAAGGTCATATCTTTTAGATTAAGGTCACAATGCATACAGAACCAAAATCATTGTCTGGGCCATAACTTCTTACCGCCAAGTTGGATTATTATCAAAGATAATATTTTACACAATTGTTGTTCATGACCCAACGTTGTGACATGACCTTTACTCAAGATCATATCTAAAAGATCAAGATCACAATACACAGATGGTCGAAATCCTTGTATGGGCTATGACTCCTTACTGCTATGTTAAATCAGGATAACATTCACGCACTTGTTCCACATCACCCAAGGCTGTGCTATGACCTAAACCCAAGGTCATATCTTCAGGGTCAAGGTCAAATTGTTTTACGTTTTCAGCCAATATCTGCATTTATACTGATCGAGAATTAAAGTTTATTGTACTCAAAAATAAATATAAATTTATGTGACCAATGATAAAATTTCCTACTATTTATGAATTTTACATAAGCGGTAAGCACATTATGAGAATAAAAGAAAATTGCTAGAATAATGTATACTGAAAGTTTTCTCTTCTCAGTTACATTGTCGCCCTCCAGATTAGATTGTAACTAAACATAAAAGATGTGTACATGTGTTTTTGTCAATTTTCATTTGTATTAGTTTGTTTGTGTTTGTTTTTTGGGTTTCGTGTGTGGGTTTGGGGTGGAGGGGGTTCTTATCATTTCTGTCATTTTTTTTTTCTCAGAAAAAGAACTCACAGAGTGCTTGAAAATGAATTTCCAAATGATGCCTGGAACAGGTACATCTGGATTGCCATAGATCGTCCACCGCCCCAGTGATACCCGGAGTATTCCAGGGGGTCCTGGGCCTTCTGTTATTCCTCCTCTACATCAATGACCTTCCAGAGAGAACAAAATCAGATGCACGCCTTTTTGCAGATGATTGTCTACTTTACATACCTATCACCAATAAGGACGACACAGGCACCCTACAGAGGATCTGGATTCTCTGACCAGATGAGAGGAGGACTGGCAGATGACATTTCACCTGGAGAATTTTGTAGTTATTCAGGCAACCAACAAGCGGAATCCGATCCCTACCAACTACGCTATACATGGGCATCTCTTTGATGTGGTGAACTCCAGCAAATAACTTGGTGTCACCATCAGCAAAGACTTTCAAAGGAGTGCTGTATGGTTTGCCACTAGGAACTACCATGATCAACATACAAGTACTTTTAACCAGATGATTGAAGACCTTCGCTGAGAATCAATACAGACCAGACGACTTAATATCAGACTCGTCCTGCTGTACGAAGTCCAGCATGCGCTAATGGCCATACCAGGTGAACTACAATTAACAACAAGTGACCGAAGGACCAGAGAGAGCCACACCGTTCGGTTACCACCCACCGGGATTGATGCACACTGCTGCTACTCCTTTCCAAGGACTATTGGTGAATGGAACCAGTTATCACCTGAGGTTGCCGGAGCACCATCTTTAGAAATCTTCAAGTCTCAGCTTGACACATACATCTGGAGCCAGCTGACCAGCACCATCACCAACTAAGTTTGCCCGTTTTTATCGTTTTAACTGTAAATATTTCCCTCATGGATTGTTTTTAACTTGTCCAATGCGAACACCGAGTAGATTACTCTAACTAGAAGAAAACTCGTATGAGGAGGAAGAAGAATTAACAATATTTTGTGCTACAGTGACATTTTTAAATTCTAATGTTTTTGTTTGTTTGAATTGTTTGTGTAGAATGTTTCCAAAATATTCTATCAAACTGTTGTATGACGTTTTAATGAAACATTTTTAAATGCTTCTCGAACACCCGAAAGGAACATAGACAAAACATTTATATGAAATATTTTACAATATTTCAGATGAAACATCATTTTAAAATGTTTATAATAAATAAAAAAAGTTTGAAAAAACTGTGTTGTTAAAATGTTTCAGTTATATTTCTGGAACACCACAAATTGATGTTTTAAAATATTTTGAAAAATGTTTCGAACCATTATCTATAACATTTCTAATACGTTTTAAAACAATTTTGAGTTAACTGGTAGCTCTACTCCTCAAACTCAAATTCATCACAGTTACATTACTGTCTGTGATAAACTCAGAATTTATCCCCCGATTCATCGGAATGTTTCGGGGGTTATATTCATTTAGATATAGTGTGATGCCACGTATATTATTTCCATGTACTAAATCTATAGAACCTTTCTCGGTAAGGTGCCTAACTCAGGTCAGAGATGTTCCGAGTAAGAGTCTTATCGGTGGATAGTGTCATTCCTGTCTTTCTGCCAGCCAGTCACACCCGAGAGGAAAGTCGACAATGCTGGTAAAAGACGCTTCATTTTATTCTGCTGTATACATATAAGTTTCTGCGCACCAGACATATGCAGTTATCTTTGACTGACTTAAAACAAGAATCAAACAATTCCAGTCCGTGTTTTCAAAATTCATGTCAATTTGTCGTACGGTTGGGTCAGTCCAATGGTAAATTGTACTGGGTTTCTAATTTGACGTCCCGAAAGATTTCTGAATGTTTCTTATGAAATGTCTTGTGTCGTCCAGCCTCTGTTTCCGTCCTTTTGATGAGGAAGGATAAAACAATACTCCGTGTCACGGCTGACGCTGACTCTCGGCTCCTACCTGGGAATCCATTGCGCATTTATGATAATAGAAATATGAACCAATTTTTAGTTTGATGGATAATAATAACTAAACAAAGGAAAACCTCTCCCTATCGTTAATTTATTCACCAAATAGTATTCCTTATACAAGCAAGACAAGTCGTAAATTGTAAATCATTACATAAAAGTACTAGAAAAGAAAACTGGAGATTGATTGATTGATAGTTTTACGTAAATCCACGATTATTTCACGTATATGGTGACAGTATCTGCCTTATTTATTGCATAGAAATTTATACCTTTGCAACGGACCCATCAGAAGCAGTGAGGGATCTTTTACGTGCCACGTCTACCAGGACACGAGATCTCCGTTTTTACTGCTTCATCTGAAAAACAGACCATCAATGTTCACACGGCGGGAGTCGAACCCGAGACATCTCGGTCACGAACCGAGCACCTCATTCATATAGCCACACCGGCTTAGGCAAACTGGAGAAGTTATCTAATGTACTAGAGGTGATACAGTTTCATATTTTCACATTTTAAAATAAAAAGCATGTGAGTTGTGGGCAACCGGCAAAAGTATTTCTCTGTATACCAAATTGTACCATTTAGAATGATAGGATATTATTGTGGAATTCAAAGGAGTGTTTATTTGTAAAACGACAACTCAACCCCCAACCCCTTTTTGTAAGGGAAATACAAAAGTATAGACTTACTAGTTTATCTAGTAGTAAGCTGCCAAGATAGACCGCCAATACACACCTCCCAGATACACTGATAATTATCTACTGAGAACACTTTTAATTACCCTCATATCACGTAAACAACTAAGTTCCCGAACTATCTGATAATTTTCAATATTTCTTATCCTCAACAGTCAACGTCATGGATAATGTTTGTGTAGTCTCTGTCAATCCTTAAACGAATTGGTCGATGAATTTATAGATTACAGAACATGATAAATGTGATATATCCTTTTATAAGGATACCTCGATTAATTAATTAACTGCTTCATGTTACATTTTGGTGGCGGAATCGGACTTCCCGCGTTATTTTGATTAGGTAAGGGATTCCAGCTTATAACCCCTCCCATTTCCTGACTGAAAAGCCTATGACAGGTCGGAATGGTTAGGTATTCATTTTTTCCCCCAAAATCACCGTCCACAGATGCTTCTTTTTCTTCCACTAGAAAAAAAGGCGAGAGATGATGGCGAACTGTGCGATGCAGCGGAGTCAGGTACAACCAGTTTATAGCAAGGTATGGAAATCATTAAAGCTTCAGTTACACTGCACCTGCATTACTGAATAAGGACGGTCAAACTGTAGACCCGAAAACGTCACATTGAAGGAGTTTCCAGAAAGAAAAAAGAGGAGTTACTGGCTCAGTTATGTGGCAGAAGTCACCATGGAGCTATACAATACATGAATATAAATAATATACTAGCACATATAACACATTACAAAAATATTTGATTGTAGTGCAATTACGATACCGACTTAGTACGGTCATTTTATTTGACAAAAGCCAAACAAATGGTGTGGTTAACCGGTTTACGGGCCAACCTTCCCATTCACCGTAACAGCAGAACAATCAAAGGACGTACATTTAAAAATTTATAAATAATCCTCCATGTAAAGAACAAGGGTCAACAGGTATCGCATATTGAGAGTTCATAAAAATATAAACACGTAAGATATTGTAAAACATATAATGATATAAAAATATATGCGACATCAACATGATAAACCGTGCTCTGCCAGTCTGAAAGCGAGCTAAGACCCTAGATCTGTAGGAGTCCCGACTAACAGTCAGAGGGGACGAGGTTCAGGACCATGTCTCCTCTGAAAGAGGTTTGGACAAGGCCCGTCATATAGTCCCCACCGACCTGTTAGTCAGCGTGCAACGTTCAAGTAAAAGTCTGCATAAGGCTGTAGAGGGGCCAAATACAAGACCTATAGTCTTTTTGATGATCTCAATGTCACATTGTCTATTTAGAAGACGTTTGACTATTTTATTACATAATAAAATACCGTTGTCAGAGCCTTTTACTTTCCTTAGTTTATGTACGAGATCACCGTAAAAATTAGGATTGGAAATTACATTGGATACATACTGTTGAAAAGAAATATTTCCAAATTTAGATAGAAGTTCTGAATAAGATCTGAAGAATTTGCCGAATGTTTTTCTTAGCTTGTGGTATCTGCAACCCTGAGTTTCGTTTATGAAAGTCCAAAACATCGGTGCAAATCAACATCTGACAAATCGAACTAATTGAGATATATAGATACCAAATGATGGTAGTCGAGGGACATCTCCATCCAAGTTAGGAAATTTTACAAGTTGTAATGAAAGAATCCAATGGTGTTCTATGGTATGGTATATATTATGTAGTTTATTGCTTTGTTCTGCTCACTTTATTCTATATAATGCATGCAGAACGATTAGTATTCACTATATCATAGTAATTAAGCTGACGGGGGTGTTATTTGAAGCACATATTTCCTTTATTGAAATACCTTCGTGACCAATGTTCTTTCATAATTCATAAGTTTTGTTTTCATAACACCGCTAGATGAAAGGAATTCAAAATATGTTGAGATCCATAAAGGATAGATTGCAGAGCTCTATAAAACGGCATGTACCAACGAGGCGTACCCTTGCTAAACACTCTCATCCATGAATGACCTCTGACCTCCGCCACCTCAGCAATAAAATACAGCGGGCTTACACACAAGCCAGGCAGTCAAATGACCCCAAAGACTGGAGAAGGTATAAATGGCTCAAGGCAGAGTTACAGAGGGAATCGAGACGCGCCTACAGTACATTCATGGAAGACTTAGTTAGCCAGGACCTTCAATCCAATCCAAAGCGATTCTTGTCATATAAAGAGCATGAAACAAGATTCATCCCAGATTGTCACACTAAAGTCCAAGGATGGTTACCTTCACAGTGATACACAGAGTAAGGCATCAATCCTCAACCAACAATTCCAGTTTTTCTATGCAGAGGAGGACTTGAGTACTATCCCAGACCTTGGTTTAAACAGTATTTATTCGAAATATATACATCAGATCAATTGACAATATATGAAAGTCAAGGATTTGACAACAAGAAAAATATCTTATATAAAGTCATTTCCTTTTTAACTAAGTGAAATCACTTATAATGATGACCGAGAAACAGTATTTTATAAATATATAAACCAATATAACGTGTACATGTATGTACAAATAAAGAGAATTATAGATTGTAATACAGGGATAGGATGGTGAAAATAAATGTAAGCTAATCATGAAAACCTGTTGCTTTTTTCAATACAGTTATGTAATTTACGAAATATATCTTCGGTGACTTCGTCGCTGTACATACGCCAACCCTTTAGAAAAATATCAATATCAAATGCAACAGTAATTGTATGTATGGTTGTATTTCTTACCTGAAACACGGTTCGAGTATAGATCGGCATTAAGGGAACTAAATTCAAACGAAGGCGACTATGTAGGACTTGTAGCTTCCTTTTACCGTAATTGAAGTATTATGGGGTGTGCTGTATCAGAATTCAACATACGTTTAAACGATAAGAGGGAGTTGCATGATTTAATATTTGTTGTTACGTTATTCCAATCTCTTGCAGTTTGGGAGACAAAGGAGCCGCTATATAATGATGTATTTGTCCTGGGTATATAAAGGCCAAGGTCATTGCACAAGATTCTGCTGCTGACCTGATGAACTCGCTGTGGCACCAAGTTACACAAGTACGGTGGTGCAATACCATTCACCATTTTGTGATAATATATTAAGCGATGTTTCTATCGTCTATTTTCTAATGTCTCTCATCCGAGGTCGGCTAGTAGTTTGGCCTTTGATCATGACTTTGTTGCCCCCGTTAAAATTCTGGCTGCTTCAGTTTGGATTTTTTCGACAATTTCTTTTTCATACAGGCAACAATTATCCCAAATTATATCCGCATATTCCAAAATAAGTCTAATGAAGGAAAAATAGAGTGATTGCAGGGATTTTCTGTCGATTTGGAATTTAAGTGATTGGAGGATGTGAATTCTTTTCTATGCTTTTGATGGTATTTCATGGATATGGTCATGCCACATTAAATTTTACTTATCACAACACCGAGATGTTTATGCGATTCGACTGGATTGACATTAACATTGTCCATGGATATGACCGGATGAAAGACATTAGATGTTTTGCGATATATCAAAAGTTCCTCTGTTTTCTGAGGATTGAAATTTATAAGCCATTGACCAGCCCATAAATAAATTTTATGGAAGTCAGAGTTCATGATCGAGGTCAGCAGCAGACAAAGGGTCATCAACAATGAGATATAGTGATGAATCGTCGGCGAAAAATTTTATATTGGAATGTATATCAGCAGTAATATCGTTGTTATAAATTAAAAACATTATCGGACCAAGTATTGACCCCTGAGGTACCCTGGCCAAAATTCTCTATACTCTGGTGATGATCCACCAATTACAACTCTTTGGAAACGTTGGCCGAGGTAACTCTGGAACCCCCTTCAGCAAATTTCCACATATCCCCATCCGTCTCAGTTTGAACAGTAAACCTTTATGCCACACTCGCTCAAAAGCTTTACTGATATCGCAAAATACAACACGTATTTCCTTGCCATTATTAATTGCTTTTGTGAATGTATCATATAATTCGATTAGTTGATAAACGGCCGAATCTTTAGGTGTTAATCCTGATTGCACAGGCGTGATAAGGTCATTGAGAACAGTATGATTATGCAAATGTTTAAAAACACATCTTTCAAACACTTCACCGACACAACTCAATAAAGATATTGGTCTGGGAAGGTGGGCCCGTAAACCGGTTAACCACACCATTTGTTTGGCTTTTGTCAAATTAAATGACCGTCCTCAGTCGATATCGTAATTGCTCTACAATCAAATATTTTTGTAATGTGTAATATGTACTGATACATTATTTATATTCATGTATTTTATAGCTCCATTGTGACTTCTGTCACATAACTGAACCAGTAACTATCTTTTTTCTGTAATTTGAAAGCTGCGTTTTATCTCCTTTTTTGAAAACCGGAATAACATTTGCCTTTTTCCAGGCTTCAGGAAAATATGAAGCCCGTTGAGAAGCATATGCAATTAAATATTTTTGACAACAAAGGGGAAAGGAAGTGAGTCCCCTCCTTCAGAAGTTTAGGATTAATACTTTCTGGACCACATGCTTTGTTTCTATCTACAAGTTTTATGACATCAGATACCTCTTGCTCTGATATTACAATTGTATCCAAACGTAAAAGCGGGTGGTCCATGGGTGGGAAGGACGTATGGCTGTCATCTACTGTACTTTGATTACAGAAATATTCATTAAATATACTTGCATTGTCGACAGTACTGTACTGTATTGTGGGTTGTTATTAATAAGGGTGGGTATTGTGGTGTCTTTAGTTTGTTTTAGAACTGATTTTGCAATTTTCCACCATTGTTTTGGTTTGAGGCATCCTCGGTGTAAGTCGGTTGCCAGTTTTGTAAAGTAATTAATTTTGGCATTGCGTATTAATGATGTTACTTTGTTTCTTGCTTGTCTATATTTGGCCCAGGCTTCGTGCGTATTGTTGTTTTTGCCGCTCTGTGTAGATGGGTTCGAAGCCGTATTTGTTTTCTTATGTCGTTGTGAAACCACGGCAGGTCCAAAGGTCTTATTTGGACTATTTTGTTGGGTATAGATTGTTCTGCAGCTGTGAAGATGTTAACTGTCAGTATGGAGATTTGTTCGTCTATTGTTTTGTTGTCGATATTCCAGTTGCAGCCTTGTAGTGCTTGCATGTATTGGTCGTAATCAGCGTTGTCGTATTGCCAAATCTTACGTTTAAAGCTTAAATGAGCGGTTTGGACAAAGTTAGTAACAAAATAGACAGTATGGTTGTCACTACAGAACGACTCGATTGTTCCTTTATCAAGACATTTAATAGAGTTTGATACAAGTATATAATCGATTTATGTAGATGATGTTGGTGTTATTCTTGTTGCATTATCGATCAATTGATTGAGACCAAAGGTATCTGTGATGTTACAAATATTCCTACTTTTACTTGGATCGAAGAGATTTTCATTGAAATCTCCCAGTAGTATGATATTTGGACACGATTCAGGCGCATTTTCAATAGAGACCTCCATTGTATTCCAATCTCTAAACTTAGGGTGAGTGTAAAAAGTCCCTATTAAAACTTGTGGTCAACGTTTACTTCGATCCAAACTGCCTCAAGTTTGGGAATGGTTAGATCGTGCCGTTCTGTAAATGAGATACCATTTCTGCGAAGACAGCCACGCCCCCTCCATGCCTGTTGCGATCGAGACGGATGGGAAGTTGGTATGAGGGTAGAATCAAATCACGCGATTTGATAGTCAGATCGAGCCAGGTTTCACTTACAGTAATAATATCAAATTTGCCCAGCTCAATAGCTAACAAATCGAGTTTAGTAAATACACTTTGAACATTTAGATGACAAATAGACAAATTATGTATATTATTTAAATCATAAGGTCCAGGATTAAACTCAATATCCCCTGAAAGCAAAGGAATTAGAACAATGTATCTCACGGTGTATGAACTGGTATTCGTGAGACGTACCAAAATATAAAAGATTAATGCAACTGATTGGAAATAATTACACATGTCATTTATATTGCAAGTTTGACTATTCAGGGTAAGTGACACCAGTACTAGTGGCACAAACAAGAACAGAGGATGTAAACCAAATTGAATACTTATTGGTATATGGGGTTTTTTTACAGTATGTGCCGGCACAGCAACGCCCCACCCTTGCTCTGTACGTCTCTGTGTCAATATCCATTCATGAAATTATCGATATAGATGAGAGAAGGTACGGAGGAGGGTGGGTTGTCAACGAAGAGTAGTTCAAACAATTGTAAAATGACACAAAATAAGCTCACCGAGGAAGAATATTCGAAAATTGAAAATAAAGAAAAATGAAGACAGTATCAAAAAGTTGTCTGTGTAGATAGAAGGACAGAACATAAACAGAAGAAAAACTAATATTAAACACAAAAAAAAAAATAAATTCCTACCTCGGAATGCTCAAAACTTGATTATAGCTGATACAATAGAGATGGGTAAAGAATATCACAATAAGCCCACAGAAATGTGTATATATATATATCACAACATGTTGAGCAAGAATTAAACGGAAATTAACACCAACTTACCTATGGGTAATTTACGGAAAACCCCATTCCATAAAATACCAGTAGACCTTGGACCTAGCCCTCATCCTACGATGAATCCAATCAAAGTACACGAGAGAGGAATTGTAAAATTACTTCATGGACTTTGACCATTTAAGGCTACAGGACCTGATGATATACCCTCTTTCATGTTAAAGCAGGCCGCAACATCAGTAGCACCCTACCTCACAAGGCTATTCCAACTTTCAATAGATCAGGGAAAGATACCGGACGAATGGAGAAAGGCGAAAATCGTCCCAATCTACAAAAAAGGGGAGAAACATCAACCCTCCAACTATAGACCAGTATCACTAACCTCAATTTCATGCAAGCTCAAGGAACATGTAGTCCACAGCACGGTGATGGACCACTTCGACCGACACGGCATACTCTGTTTCAGGGCCCGTCAGTCATGTGAAACCCAACTGACTGTCACACTAGACCAGATAGCGCAGAACATGGACCAAGGATACCAGACCAATGTCATCTTTTTAGACTTCTCCAAGGCGTTTGACAAGGTGCCACATCGTAGACTCCTCCTCAATCTGGAGCACTACGGAGTGTCAGGATCCACTTCAGGCTGGATACAGGACTTTCTTAGCTACAGGACCCAATCAGTCGTAGGGGCAGACTTGGTGTAGTGGTTAAGCGCTTGGCTTGCGGCGCCGACGATCCGGGTTCGATTCCCGGGTTGCGCCACTATGTTTAAGAGGTTGGTAACCTCCTGCTTCCATGTCGCGATATAACTGAAATATTGTTGAAAGCGACGTAAAACACCAATCAACCAACCAACCAACCCAATCAGTCGTACTCGAAGGCCACACATCATCACCGCTAGATGTTCTTTCCGGAGTGCCCCAGGGGACTGTGCTAGGACCGCTCCTGTTTCTAGCCTACATTAACGACCTATCGCAGTGTACCTCTTCAGATGCCAGATTATTTGCTGACGACTTTCTGGTATACAGACAAATCAGGAACCAAGGAGATGCTGACATACTACAGAGAGACCTCACAGCTCTCGAGGAATGGGAGGACAGGTGGCAGATGTCCTTCCATCCTGAGAAATGAACAGTCATCAGAATCTCCGGCAGACGTCAACAGAGACACACAGCATACACACTCCACAAACACTAACTAGAAGTAGTAGATAGTGGAAAATATCTAGGTATTACCATCAACCATGACCTCCACTGGGCCACCCATATCCACAACACCATCGGCAAGGCAACACGCTCGCTTGGTTTCCTACGAAAGAATCTAGGACGGTGCACGCCATCAGTAAAGGCCATAGCATATTGTACCCTTATCCGACCAGCGATGGAATATGCATCGCCAGTATGGGACCCACATCAAACCACACTCGTCAGAGACCTGGAACAGATACAACGTAGAGCAGCCAGGTTCGTCTACAATGAGTATTCTGAAACATTCCTAGGTTGTGTAACAAATCTACAAGACAAATTGGGCTACAGCACATGCGCGCAAAGCAAAGACTCACCCTCTGCTACAAAATAAGGAACCAGCTAGTAGACATAGATCCAGCAAATTATTACACTCCACGGGATTCAAGGACAAGAGGAGGTCAAAGATACCGTCATCTCAGATCCAACAAGGATGTGTATAGGAATTCCTTCTTCCCTCGGTCAATCAGGGATTGGAACCGCCTACCAGAGTCCGTGACAACAGCACCATTATTGGAGGAGTTCAGGACCAGAGTAGCCAGTGTGCCCTGGACTCAGCTGGAGACCTGGTAGATGGCAGCCTCAGTGTATATAGTTCTATCTTTTAACTTTTAAAATTTCTTGGAAAAAGCCTCCTGTTTTTAACCGAGTTGGAGTTTATTATCACACTCAAAAATGAGGAAAATTCCTTACTAGAAGAAGAAGAAGAAGAAGAAGAAGGTACTGCAAAGTATTCCGGTGCAACCAGGAAAACAACAGGAACGAATTTTCACAAATGCGTCAAAAGTGCTTAATTATGCCATTATGTTAGATAATATACATCAGAGACATGTGTATATATGTCTCTGTATACATTAAAGAAGTTAAACATCTTATGAAAAAGTTAATAGTCAAGCGGTTCTATGTCATTTTATAAAATTGGCCTAGGCTAATTGATAGTGTCAGAGACATATAAAATCATGTATGTGTATGTATGTCTCTGTTAGTGTTTAAAGGAGCATGGTCCGAATGAAGTCTGGGAAAAGTATAAGAAAATGTAAACGGGTTTCTTAAACGGCAATCGATTGTTAGAACATTATCTAAAATGTGTAAAAAGTATCGTTACCAAAGTCGATGTCGTTAACGAGGTATGCCCGTTTTAAATTTGCAACATAACCACGCCAACTTTGTTTGCGGACTGTAAGAGGAAATCACGTGACAATGAAACTCGAGCTTTACCCGAGTCTAATAATTATTCCACTTTTCTTTTCTTTTTGTTTTGTTTTGTTTTTGTTTTTGTTTTTTTTTTTTTTTTTGGCCTCGGTGTCTGTGTATAGTGGGTTTTTTTTCTGCGGCACTTGTGCTTTTCTCCTGTTCGTATTCCTCCATGTGAACCACCGTTGTTGCAAACCCCGTCGGGGGTTTGCATATTACGTTGATATCTAATCTGGAAATGCGCATGTGCGACATGATTATGCTGCATGCTGGGAAAACATAGCCTCCAAAAAGTAGTTGTTTTACTTTACGAGGTCAGACAGTGTATGTTTTGTATTGTCCATGACATCGATATTTCTAATGCGCTTAAAAGGAAAAGAAATGAAGAAAGAATACCCTTGAATCAAAGGCAATGCTCATTACTAAATCAATGTTACAATTAAGCGTTCCAAACAAATAGGTCAAAGAAAGGTAATTAACGAGAGCCGTGATTGGCTGATGTGGTGTAGGGAGAGAGGGACTACTATTTCAATGTATCAGGAGCTGTGATTGGATGAAATTATTTGATTTATGTATAAATAAAGATTGATTCTGCTGTAAAATCATGAATTTTTATCTCATTTCGCTAATGTAAAGATTTAATGACCTAAAAAGGGGTGGTTGTTTACATTTGAATTTTGGCCAATTTGGGGGGGTATCCCCCTTCCAGCATGATTTTCTCGAAATTAAGGTGGATAACCTATGGTAGACTGTTAAAATTCTGATAGAGGAGGGTCTGACAAACATTTTGATATGTGGATTATATATAGCTAAAATGTAGGATGTTGTGTAAATCTTGCTGGAAGTTCGGTAATTTAACATGGGACCCTATGGGAAATGGAATTACTATGCTTTGACCTATAGTATTTACCGTACTTTCAAACGCAGAGAGGAGTATATGAGGATAGAGATTTTAATAGGATAGACATTATGACTTGGGGTGATTTTCTTTAGTGAATGCATATAAATGATAAATAAATCTTACATGCAATGCATTCTAAAAATAAAAAAGAATACTTTAAAATACATATTATTAGACAAATTAGTGGATGCCACATAAACATGTATAAATATGAAGGATATTCATATTTTGGAAATCAACATTCGTGTAACCTTTCCCACGACAGCAGTGGAATAATCCAACAGAATTTTCCCGCGTAATACTAATTAGATGTTCGTACCTTTTAGCGTATGTACATTATCTGGCTATAGAAAATCTCGAAAAGTTCCGAGTAAATGAAGGCGGAGTATCAAGGATTTCTAGCAGTTTAATTGGTGGAGCAATTACTGCGCAGTTTGTAACATTCTTTGTACTTATGCAAACTTCCCCAGCGATTATTTGGGCACAAGAGGCCTCGACGGGGAGTTCGTGTACTTTAGGTGTAGAAGTTGGTGGAGCAAGTACTGCGTACTTTATACGATTTTTTCCATGTCTAACTGTACGAAATGTTATCCCGACGGTCAGCTTTCCCAACCCAAGTCTAAACATAAATAAACATTAGAAAGGAGGTATTAACTATTATTTAGACAACAACCTAGCTAACATCATACAAAAGGGTCTTCATTTTAAACTGACCCACAAGTACCATTTTCCTCGCAATTAAAAATGCTACAGGGTTTGCATTCTAAGCTTTTTTAAAAGCTAAGCTTGTTGTTTTCTACAGTGAATATCCGCGCATGCGCATTATTATGGGCGGAGCATCGCCTTATTTGGAGAACTGAAACCAACCGAATTTAATTCGACTCAATTACCTTTATTCTACGAAAACTTTTTAGGGAATTTAGTTTTAAATTTTGCAATTAACACAAAGTTGATAATTTATGCAATACAGGAAAAATAAGATATTGTCGTAATTTATCCTTTTCATGCAATAATTTTCCAGTGTCGGGCCAGGTCCCTTTAACATCAATATTTTTGATATGAATTCATAACATTGAAAGTTGCAATTAAATTACAAAATAAACTAGAGTAAATATTTCTCTGATAAACTGTACTGTAGGGGAAAGTAAAACAATTATTTTATCGGTTTATTAAGTTTTTGCATACACTGGTGATCTGTATTCTCACTGTTATAAACTGAAATTAATAGTTTCTGTCCATTTCGTTCCTTTTCAGTTTCATATGGTAAATCGACATGCTACATTTAGCCATTCGGAAGACGCGACTAAAAGCATGCAGGTTCTGGTAGAGAGCGATGAGTTCCAAATGATAATCGCGCGGGAAATGGCAGACAGGAAAAGAAGTGAGTATTGCAGCGATTATTCTTCATCTATCTCAATCTCTAGAGGTAAATTTAGAGGACGTAATGATTCGTTTTCATCTACGTCTTCCAATGACGATACAAGTCGTAAATTCGAAAGAAGACTACCTACCTCAGCCTCGTGTTGGAGAAGAGAAAATTTGAATGACGTTGGTGTTTGCTATGACGAAGGACCTTCTGATTTACAACATTTACTGTCTCTGATTAAAAATAGACGCATCAAAGGACTTCCAGAGCATTTACCAGAGATAAGTTTAAAGCTGATTGAGTTTACAAAGGAGGTCTTCACTCTTTCCTTTAAATTCTCATCATTGGCAGATGTTGTTGAAGAGGAACTGAAGCTGAGCAACTTGATACATGATTTGGATTCCATTGTACAGGATTTGATAACGAATAATGAAGATATTTTCAAGAATTCAAGGAATCGAAGGTAGGCTGCTTTGTTTCCCCAGGGTCATTACATTCGTGCACTACACAGACAACACTACAGTATTCTCGAAGTTGGACATGGAAATGCTGAAAACACAGAGTAATTACCGAAAACAGCATAAAATTTACAGAAAACACCAATGGAAATAAGGAAAACAACACATCTACGTTAGATACAGATGTTGTATATGTTCTCACCATATATTATGCAAGTAGGTTGCATTTTGACAAAGTTACGGCAATATTTCTCAAAGGTAGCATGTATCCAGCGATCCCACATTCGGACGCCATTTTTATTTTGCTGTGTACATAAGCAGCTTCTAGTTTGCTCTACATTTCAATCTGTTTAAGTTCAAAATTTTACAAGCAAAAAGTAGGGCTTAACTACAAATGAAAAGACAATACATTTCAAAATTTTAAATAAGATACGTCATTGTCGTACACTTTGTATTACTGGCCGCCGATCACAAAGACAATTAACCTGTGAAATAAGAGTAATTTATCATTACTCCGTCAAATATCGTCCAAATAATTGAAACTTGGAATACAAATGTAAAATTGTCCAACCTCTCAGAAAATGCAAGTTAATTTAAAATCCATTAGTGTTTTCCGTACATTGTTTGGTGTTTTCGGTAATGGGGAATTTTCACAAATGCTTAGATGATCCAGATACGTGATTTGTTATGAGGTCTACTCCTCGGGAATTATCTTCAATTTCTAAGTAAAATCTTATTTTTCAGTCTTTTGTTTTACCATGATTATTATCGTAAATGAGAAAATAATGAAGTATATATAATGTATGTATACTTCTTCATTGAATTCAAATGTGGATTTCAAGGTATTTATAACAGGATTTGTAAAAAATTACTGAAAAATTGCATTATGGCCTAGGATAAAACCAAAGTCATACCCCCTCATGCATTCGGAATCTCTCCTGCCTTTACTCATAAAAGAATGCTGCAATATGTAAAACTCAAAACGGATACGTACAGTGAAAACGTCCCATTACTTAGTGTTTTCGGCATTTCCATGCACCATCCTGGTATTTAGTAACGAGCATTCAGAACATTTGGCCATTTTGAGGTAAAACATGGGAAATTATCTTAGAGAGCAATGTATTTTCCGAGAAGAATTTTGGTAAATAGGAGTAATTAAAATATTTTGTCATTCAAACAAGTAAATTTTAAATACATGTTTTACACATTTCCGTTTGTATTTTATAAAATAAACCCTTTAGAATTGATATAGAAGAACTTTAAGTAGTATTAATGCTAAAAATAATCCCCAAGTTTACTCCAAGTGTCATGGCCAGACTCCTCAGGTATCTACATAGACCAATAGAGACAGTGACATCAAGCCGACTAGTTCGAGAATCTCTGCCCTTCTCCCATTTTTGATATTGCAGTTTGTGGGAGAATCAGAGAGACCTTGTTCATCAAAAATTGGAATTTTAGCGGTACTAGCCGGTATTGGAATGTACTTGTTAGTCTCTGGTGTCTAATAAGCATTTGCACAGTGAACTTGCAACCTATAATCCAATAAATGAAAATTAAACGTACTTGATCATACTCATAGCGATGTCTTTTCCAAATAAGGCCAATAACTTCTTCTAGCTGCCGTTTTATCTACAAACATGACAATACTTTCATTTTGCCATTTGTGTATACAGTATAATACTCCATACGCAAATTATTAAATGGAGAATCTTGTCGTGTTTTCAGATAAAACCGCAACTAGTACAAGTTATAGATCTTTTTTGGAAAAGATATTGCTATGATCAAGTAAGCTAAATGTTCATTTAATGTTTTTTTGGTAAATTTATTTACATTGATTGATTTTTGCTTTACGTCACACCACGAATATTTCACGCATATGGTGACGGCATCTGCCTGATGCGGGGCATACAAATTTTGACCTTTGCAACGGACCCAACCGAAGCAGTGAGGGATCTTTAACGTTCCATGCATACCACGACACGGGACCTCGGTTTTTACTGTCTCATCCAAAAGACATGACACCGGCATGACCAGAGCGGGACTCGAACCCCGGCCTCCCGATCAGGAGTCCGACGCGATACCACTAGGCCACGCCGGCTTAAATTTATTTACAAGATTGCAAATGAATTGCATGTTAAGAATAACATAATGAAAAAAATTTAGTAAATTAGATGACAACCTATGAAACAATTATGATTAGCCAAAAAAGTGGGGGCCTGTCCCCACCCCACTGCCCCCTTGGTTGCTAGGCCATGGCTTTAACAACATTCTCAAAATCAGCAAACTAGTGACTGAGAATATTAATATTCATGTAGGTACATATAACAGTTGGAATTCCAGTTTGTATTGCGTAAAGTATATGTACCTGTAAACAAACATGATGGATCCCTAATAACAACACAATGAAGATACTTCTAAAAAACAGTTGTGATTTATATCCAATATATTTCAATAACTACATGTAATGTATTCCTTACCTTTTATGGACAATCACACCCATCTTTTTTGGTTATTTACAACAATTTACAAACTTGTGCATGGAGAGTATCGTAGAAAAACGAAGCACAAGTCACATTTTAATAACATTGCAAAGTTTGACAATAGTGCTAAATTTTGGGTTGAGGTCCTATTTTTCCACTTCATGGTCAGAATTTGTTTCTTACATGTAAGTAAATTAGTGGGAAAGAGAAAGATTTGATTAATTGCATGATATGTAATATACATACATACATGATTTGATTAACAAAGTCTTCACAGTTTTGTATTCCAGAGCATTCATTCCAGTTCTCAAGTCAGTTGATAACGAGGCATAGTGAGACACCAAGTAGGACATTAGATCTAAGTGGTAAGTGCCCATTCTTAGAATCAATACTTACAATGAAGAATATTTGACTTTTTGCATGATTCTATTATTTGATCATACTTCACTAAAATATTATATAGGTTGAGGACTTTGGAACAAAGGTCACTCAAGGTCATTTATGAAGGGTCAAGGTCACTTACAATGTTAGAATATGATCACATTTCACCAAAATATTATTTAGGTTAAGGGGTTTAGGACAAAGGTCTTAATGTCATTTCTGAAAAGTCAAGGTCACTTGTTAACTATGACTGAAGTACAGTGAAGTACTTATATCTCTTACACCTTTCTTCAGAATTTGATCATACTTCACCAAAATATGATATAGGGTAAGGGCTCTTGGACAAAGGTCACTCACTCAGTCATTTCTGAAAGGTCAAGGTCACTCATTAACAATGACTTAAAATACATATACCATGAAGTATTTATATCTCCTACACCTTTCATAAGAATATGATCATAATTCACCAAAATATTATCTAGGTTAAGGGCTTTTGGACAAATGTCACTCAGCCATTGTTGAAAGGTCAAAGCCACTTGTTAACTATGGCTTAAAATACCATTGAGTACTTATATCTCCTATGCCTTTCATCAAAATTTGATCATACTTCACCAAAATGCTATGTATGTTAAGGGCGTCTGGACACAGGCCACTCAAGGTCATTTCTGAAAGGTGAAGGTGGCGATAATAATTTTTATTTCATAACTAAGTCAGACTTACTCCTTTTAGCTTACGATACTGTGATCACTTGTTGTTCTTCTTTTGACACAAGTGGATATCCATATAATATATTGAGATTTGAAATTGTCATCAATTAATACCATGATTTTCCACATATTGAGTCATTCATCTCCAGGAATTGAAATTAATGTGAAATTTGGAAATTGCAAGTTGAAAATTTAGGAACTCGAAAAAAATTGCGAGTGACTAATTTGCATTGCGCCATACGATCTCCGCTGTTTTCAAATCCATTTTTTATCAGGATGTCCGTTTTACAGGGTTTGAACAACATCTGCATTAGTAAAAAGCTTGAATAATCTTGTATGTTTTAGGCAGTAAGTAAAGGGTTTACAATACGGCCAATATTATTCGCACTATGGTCTTGTACGTAAACCAGAATTTTTATATACACGACGGTCGTGTAAATAGCAAAGGGAGTGTTCAGTGGCTATTTACACGACGGTAGTGTACCTAAAGTGATTTGGCTATATACATGACAGTCGTATACCTAAAGTGATATGGCTATATACACGACGGCTGTGTCACGGTGTACCTAACACACTCCTTGTCGAGACCCCTCGTTCCTAAACGTATGCTGGGGAAGTTTGATACAGAATCTTTATTTGTGTCCTACATATTTGCATACGTTGTAACATAAACGTAGAAGAACTTGTATTTCGACGTAACAAATGTAAAGACGGCAAACACTGAAATGATTTTTCATTTCGCTATCTATGAAAAGATACATTCGTGTACGTAAAATGATTTGAATAAGAGAGATTAGAAATGGGGGAAGGGGGGAATAGCAACTCCTTGGTCTGTTTCTGGGTGTTGATTGGGATGTGTCAAATATTTTTCTTCTTACTTTAATATCTATTTAAAATGATGAAATCTCTAATTGAAGTTTAAAACAATTAAATGAAATAATTGATCACAGGAATGGTTAACGAAATGTTTTACGGGCATCTTCCCATATACGGGTTATATACCAGTCATCTACTTAGGCAATGTACATAAGTAACACTTGGGTACACGACCGTCGTGTAAATAGACACTGCCTTACTGTACATGTACCATATGACATTGTAGATTCGATTTGATTGCGCGAAACGTCAGACATGATGATAACTAATTTCTTCAAAAGATGTCAGTGATTTACAGACTAGTCACTAGTTTATATTGTTAATATTACATTGCAACATGGTGCATGATGTATTTGAATTACAGTGTTGAAAACATCACTTTTTCTTGATTTCTATTTTAGCCTGTAGGTTTTTGTTTAAGCCTGTGAATTTTTATTCCACAGGCTAAAATTAGCCTGTGGTCAAAAAAGTTAATTTCAATCCCTGATTTCCTACATTATTGTTGTGCTTTTTGGAGCATCCATCAGTTTTTCTGATATTTATGCTCTCCTCCCAAGGAGGGGCATATTGCTTGCTGCTGTCAGTCGGTCCATTTACAATTTCCGCTCATTATCTCCAAAACCAATAGACATATTGATATTTGGTATACTGATACATCTCAAGGATATCTAGGTCAAATTCAAAATTGGTTATTGTTGGATAATTTTTGTCATAGTTATCCCCATTGAACTTAGAAAATTCTGAAAATTAGCAGTTTCCACTCATTATCTCAGAAAAGAATAGAAGTATTGAATTGAAATTTTGCATACAGATACACCTTAAGGATATCTAGATCAACTTCAAATATGGTTATGTTTCAATAATTTTTGTTAGAGTTATCCCCCTTGGACATAGAAAATTTCTTAAAATTAGCAGTTTTCACGCATTGTCCGGGAACAGCTAGATATATTGAATTGACATTTGGTATACAGATACATCTTGAGGATATCTAGATCATGTTAATAAGTTATAATTAGGATGCCTGTCTTTGGCATGTTTATTTTGATAAAGTTTTGTGTCAGTTAATACTGATGTCTAAATTAAATGAAGACAAGTGACATATCTGTCTATCATTAGACACAAACTCTTGAATGTAAAAATTTTGCTTATGGGTGATTATGAGGAGTAGATGACCTCTAATGTGCTCATGTGAGTTATGCCCAAGTTACAAAATAACCAGGGGGGGGGGGGGGGGGCAAAAGCTACGTTGGCGTTGCTCTTGCTTGTATATGAATTGAGTCATCAATTTCTTGTATTATAACTGCCGTTCAGGGAGCATCCATCAGTTTTACTGATACTCTTGTTTCTGCGTGACTTGAATAGGAGAGAAAAAGAGGAAGAAATGGAATGTCGAGAAGGGGTTAGGTGGAGGTCATAACAATTAAAGATGTTGTTAATGATCATATCAAGATGTAAAAACATCTGTAACATGCTTTTTGTGTCTACTTGATGAGTTTTAAGCCCTTTTTCTTCATTATTTCAGCTTCATTATGCAAGAGCAATCAACAAATTTGAAAACTGTGATGAAAGCTGTATACAAGTCAAAGCTGCTTCAATGTAAGGTAAGCCGGCGTGGCCTAGTGGTATCGCGCTGGACTCCTGATTAGGAGGACAGGGTTTGAGTCCCACTCTGGTCATGCTGGTGTCCTGTCTTTTGGATAAGACAGTAAAAACAGAGGCCCCGTGTCGTGGTATCCCTCACTGTTTTGGGTGGGTCGGTCGCAAAGGTCAAAATTTGTATGCCCCTTAGATGCTTTCACCCTATATGTGAAATATTCGTGGTGTGACGTAAACAAAAATCAATCAGCCAATCAATGTAAGGACATTTCTTAAATCATTCTAAATTTTTTCTGAAAGTGATGCTCAATTAGATTGAAAATATCTTAATTTTTGTCCTAAATTTTCGTGAAAGTTGACTTGAAAGCCTGAAAAGAAGGAGGGGATATACTATGAGTTATAATGAGCTATGATGGACTTCTCCTTCAGAATTAATTGAAAGATATTGATGAAACTTGGTAGGTTCCTGGAATAAAGTACTGAAGTCTCTGTACTAGGGATGTTAGAGATGAGAATTTCCATACTGATTTATCAGTAGAAGTATGGCTCTATTAATATTAAGTTCACAGTTTATGTTCATTATCTCTGCAATGAGTGCATATATTGTAATGAAATTTTCATATGTAGGTTGGTTATGAGTAGTAGAGGACCCCTATTGATTTTCAGGGCAAAAGATCAAGTGTCACTGCAGAGAAAATAAAAATATCGTCGGACTGAAGGACAAGTCTGGTTATACTGACACCGGTCCAGTAAATAATCTTAGATATCTGGACCAATTGTCTGTTGTTTTCCAGAAACAATTTTGGTTTCAAAAGTATTTCTATTGTCATCATAAAGTACATTTTGCTCTCGGTCTTGTGAAAATTGCATCGGTCTGAAGAACTGTCCTAGTTTACCAAATTGAATGTTCTGTAAATATTTTGACAATTACATGTACATAATCACTGCACTGTGTATATGTAGTACTTTATATAATTGCACAGTATAGTAGCAGAATGGGGGCATATGTGTCTTTGCTAGCGGTAGTATAAATTGTTCAATAGCAATTTGGCTAATGCAAGCACAAATTAATCTTGTTCATTTGTTGTCACAGGGTCCAGGTATTGATGTTTGTTAACATGCATCGTATTACCTCATAAGGAGTTACTACGATGCGTATCAACAAACATCAGTACCTGAACTTTGTGTCTGTTGTCATATATTCTAATGATGGAGTGCTACTCGGCGATTGTATAAACCCTTGAAATGATGTCAAGGACCTTTGTTTAACCATGTTCACTGTTCAGAATGTTTAGAGATAGTTTATATGGCGATCACTTTGAAGTTTGATAAAGTTGATATCAATAGTAACTAAATTAAAGTGTTGTGATGACCATGATTTATGCTAATGATATAAACAGAAAAAAATTGGAAAAGGCGGACTTGCAAACTTGCAAAATGTATTTACCAACTTAATATCCATGTACTAAAAACGTTAAGCCATTTCAATTTTGAATTAGCATTTGGCGAATTGGCGGTCGGGTAGCGCTCACAGTGTGTTTTATAAACATCTCTTGTTTTGAAGCGAATTATCAACTTATAGCTCTTGAACTAAGACTGAAAATGATTGCTTCTATGCTACATGTATTACCCAAGTACCTTTATCTACTGAAAATTGAACGTTTAATTAAAGCACTTGACATACAGCTGAAAAAGAAAATTGTAAGGAATGCTTTTCAATCGTAACAACTCGTCCACATCCGTACACAAATACAACTCGTACGTACTACGTAGTCAGCCATTGGGACTACTTCCAGTTAAGTAAACACGCATGGCCGTGATTAGCATGCCTGTCCGCATCCGTACACAAATACAACTCGTACGTACTACGTAGTCAGCCATTGGGACTACTTCCAGTTAAGTAAACACGCATGGCCGTGATTAGCATGCCTGTCATGTTTGCACGAAAATAGGCAATTATGCTCATTGCCTGCTTTTGTCTATATTTGTTTTCCTCTGAATGGGTGATCTAGTATGATTTTTTCATAGTCTACGGATGTGCACTGGTCAAATGTGACTTCAAATTTCCTCTGATTCGTTTCCAATGTTCTAACATTAAAAAAAAAATACGTGAAATTTGGTATAGTTACTAAATTGCCGTTACGATTGTATAATATTCATCAAAATGGGTATTACATTTCATACTGAACTTCTCATGTACTAAATTACCAAAAAAAAATCCTATGCACTTTTTTTCGCCACATTTCGCATTGTGGTCCTATGAGGAAAGCTGAAAAGAATTGAAGCGATTCGGTATATATCACTGCGCCTTGGGGCTTCCAAGTCTATTTATGTAAAAAATGGAGATGGTGTTCCGATTGGAATGCTTCTAGCTACTGTGAAATAAGCCACAGTGGGGGCATATGTTTAACATGCTGAAGTAATAAAAGCTCTTACCAGTTACCAATATTGTAATAAAAATTTAAGTTTCAGAATATTTCGCATTTTTTAATTCTGCAGAAACGGCACTGTCAGGTCATCATTACTTATGATGGGAACAGATATCTCTAAAGCAGTAATGAAGTTTCATATTGAAAGTCCTCATTTTTTTATCACATTTTTTTACAGAGCATTTAACAAATGGTGTGGGATGATGGCTGAATTTCTGGCCTCAATTGACCGATTTATTTCAAGATGGGAAACTAGAACAATAACAAAAGGAACCTTTACTCAGCTATTTATGCAGTTCTCAAGAATATGTCTACTTGTGCCAGAGTAAGCAATATCATGCACTAAAGCTTTGTTATACTGACTGTCAAGACTATTGGAGAATCATGTCCATTATGAAGTATGTGCATACAGGTACAAACTGTCATAAGCTGGCGTGGCCTAGTGGTATCGCGCTGGACTCCTAATCGGGAGGCCGGGGTTCGATTCCCATTCTGGTCATGCCTGTGTCCTGTCTTTCGGATGAGACAGTAAAAACCGAGGCCCCGTGTCGTGGTATGCATGGCAAGTTAAACATTCCTCATTGCTTTTGGTGGGTCCATTGCAAAGGTCAAAATTTGCATGCCATGTATCAGGCAGATGCCGTCACCATATAAGTGAAATATTCGTGGTGTGACGTTAAACAAAAATCAATGAATAAAAAACAAGCTGTCATTGTTTCTGTACGTAAACTTTAGCAATTTGAGGTCTTACAACATTCTACCTAGATTTTAATACATTTTGTATCTGTGATTGTAATATCGAACTTTTTCTCATACAACAGAGTTGGCTTAACTTGCCAGCCTGTCGGCAATTTCAGCTTAAATTTGCAGATGGCTGGTAAATATCAGAACCCTGCCAGACATATTGTCTGGTAAATACCCAGTGCTTTAATTCCATGTATATCCAAGCATGTGCAGCAGTCATACGTGGTTTATCTTTCATGTGAACCATTTTAACAAAACAAAACTTTTTCAAAAATTAAAAATGTTATTGATGAAATTGAAAAAAATACAAATGAAGAAAAAATTGGTATAAAAATGAGTATTGGTTTTTTATTTTTATCCATATCTCTTCTTGTAAATGTTTTAAATTGGTGTTTATGGCAAATATTGTTAAGCTTCAACAACTCTGATACAATAGTTTTTCTTATGGATTTTGATAAAAACTATATGCAAACACAATTTTATTTTGAACCAGTTTTGGTTTTGTCAATACTTTTATTACATTGTTTCCTTTTGTCATATTGAGCTTTCCCATCCGAAATTGTAGCACTTGTTTATTCTACAATAATTTCAATGTAATCTCTAAATATTTGACACTCATTGACTTTTCCACTGGGTAAGTGCACACTTTCACTTTCCCTCAGTCCCTGTCAACAGAAAAGCAGAATTTTAGACCCTAGAATCACAAGATCAAGTTGTCGAAAATAAATATGTGACAGGATATTCGATGAAGTCTTAATTTAGTATTCAATAGCATTCTACCAGTAATTGGGACTCTCTGAAATGAAGAGTTATCTGCCCTTTTAGTAGACATCTAATGTAGAATAATTGATATGTTAGTTAAAGCATAAAATTGACCATTTCATAGTAGGTAGCGCGTTAGCTTCTCACCAGTGCGACTCAGGATCGATTCCCAGTGTGGTACGTGAGATGGTGAAGCTGTCATTAATCTGGCTTCGTGGGATTTCTACGGGTACTCTGGTTTCCTTCCACACAACTACACCCTTATGCCAAGATCGATGCTAACAAGCAAGATTTATATAAGTTGTTTAGTTATTTTTTCGTCATTGAAAAATATAAAAGGTTTAAGTTTAGATTTAAATTGGAATTGTATGACTTCTCAATGATTTTAATGTGAGATACCTTCAAAAATGGAAGCCGATGTGACTGAATTAATGAGGATTTCATCTCCTGACCCTAAGGTCTGGGGTTTTACTTCTAATCCCTCACTGTTTTGTTCAAAAGGTGTACATGTAAATGCCAATGCAATGCATCAGACAGAAGCCGTCACCATAAACATGAAATATGGAGTGACGTAAAACAATAATCAATCAATCAATTTAGATAAATGGGAAATACTGTAAACTGTGTTTTATTCGTGACGATTTAATTTCGCGATTTAGATCCTTTAGACCTGTTCGCGGCGTTTTATGTTCGTGAGAAATGGATCCCCTAAAACATTTTTATTGTACGTGAATGTATATGTAAATGACTTTCCCAGTTACTCCCCTGGCCACTGCAATACCTATGTATTTTCCTTTAACGGGACAGGTCATTGATTGACAACGCACCCCTTTTGTTAAATCAGTGACACTCGCTGATAGATATAATTGAAGAGCACAATATTCCCTTACAGCTTGTGATAATCTTTGATCAGACAAAGATATCCATCATGCCATGTGGGAACTGGACCATGCACGAAGAAGGTCAGTATACACCTACTATGAGTATTAACTACTGACAAACATTTCAATCTAAACATTATTGTACAGTTCGTTTAACTGTCAAATCATATTGTTTACATGTTTTGTTTTGATGCATAATTGATTTGCCGACAATTGATATCGGTAGTACTTACCTGTCCGAGTCTAACAATAGAAATCATTAAACAAACAATTCAATTAGCTCAATTTTCTTATAACAGGTTCCAAGCAGGTTGAGATTACGGGCCTTGAAGATAAAAGGCAGATCACGGGGGTTGTTGGCATGTACAATGATTTATGGCAATCTCTTACCCAGTCAGATTTTACAGTGTTTAATGACAGATGATTTATGACAGGGTTTACGGTTTAATTAAACATATCATTTTAACTTGTGTTGAATCTTTTAGAGCATGATAGTCAAACTTGGACATGTTTGCGGCGTTTTATTTTCGCGAAACGATCCTCCTCGCGTATCTCGCAAAAATGAAATGCTTGCGAATAAAACACGGTTTACAGTAGCTTTCTATGATGAAAAGCACCAATGGTTCAAGGAATTTGAAAATTGTCATTGCTTACATGATGTTTTAGAGGGTATATAGCATATATATATATTTTGTTTTTATTTTTCTCTCAGATTAGGTGATGCTTACAAAGGTCGTTTAAAAATCCACGAGCAGGAGGTTGTTAGTGTGCCTGATGTTCGATTTTACACTTACCCAAAAAATAAATCAGTTACCATAGTGACCGTGACGGAGGTTATACGAGCGTCTACCAAAGGCAATAGAAAGGTATATTTCAATTAGATTTTTAAATTTTTAATTATTATGAATCTGTTTTATCATGAGATAGACTTGGTGTAATAAAATACACAACTTGCACTAAGTTGCAGGGGCAGAATGTTAACCAAAATTTTTCAGCAGAGATATCTTTCTAGACTATCTTTGGGGGCAGACTTGGTGTAGTGGTTAAGTGCTTTGTTTGCGGCGCCGACGATCCAGGTTCGATTCTCAGGTTGCACCACTAACTTGTAACGTCCTGCTTCCATGTCGTGATATAATTGAAATATTGTTGAAAGTGACTTAAAACACCAATCAACCAACCAACTAGACTATCTCTTGTCTGAAATTCTCTGCTCTTCTCCCACTTTTGATGTTGGCGGTTTGTGGGAGAGGGTCAGAGAGACTTTATTCATCAAAATTTAGAATTTCAGTGACACCAGCTGGGATCAGGATGTACAAGCCTCTGGCTACAAATAAACACTTGCCCAGAAAACTTGCAACCTATAATCCAATAAATGAACATTTTACTTACTCGATCATAGCAATCTCTTTTCCAAATACGATCTGTAACAATCATTTATTTCGCACATGACCCAGGGGTTTGTCATGACCTTGATCAAAGGTGATATTGTCAAAGTCAAGATCATAGTGCCCCAAAAGCATGTATGGGCCATAGCTTCTTCCTTATAAGTGGGAGGGAGATTTTATTTCACCCAATTGTTGTCCATGACTCCAAGGGTGCCTCATGAATCAAAGTCATATCTTCCAGTTCAAGGTCAGAGTGCACGAAAGACCAGAATTCCTTTTCAGGCCATAGCTTTTTCCTTGTATGTTGGAGGGAGATTATATTTCACACAGCTGTTCTCCTTGACCCAAGGAAAGCCAGTGTTGAATAGTGGATGAGGTTCGCGGCTCATGACTGAAAGGTCCAGGGTTCGACACCCGCCCTGGGTGCATCGGTGTTCTGTCTTTCAGATGAGACAGTAAAACTTGAGGTCCCATATCATGGTAGGTGTGGCAGATCCCTCACTGCTTTGGGTATGTCCGTTGCAAAGGTCTAAATTTCTATGCAAAAATGCATCAGCCATACATGTGAAATGATAGTGGAGTGACATAAAACAATATTCAATCAACCATGACCCAAGGGTGTGTCATGACATAGAACCAAGGCCATATATACAAGGTCAAGGTCAGAGTGCACACATACCATAATTCTTTTTTTCATTCATTATACCTCAAAACGTACAAGTGGGACATCCATTACACTCTTTGCCAGGATTTTTAGTTCACCTGAGCCAAAGGCTCAAGTGAGCTATTGTGATCAATCACCGTCCGTCGTCGTCGTTAACTTTTCACATTTTCAACTTCTTCTCCAGAACCACTGAACAGAATTTGATGAAACTTGATAAGCATGTAGTACTCATGGTCCCCTACAAGTGTTGTTGTTTTTCGTCCAGATTCATCAACAGGTGGCGCCACCACAGGCAAAAGTAGGTCAAAGAGGGTACCCTCCTTTGACAAACTTCTTCTTCAGACCGGGGGCATACAGAGACAAACCAAATGCATAGGAATGATCTAGAGGGATGTGTGAAGAAGTGTTGTTATTTTTGGTTCCATTCCGAAATCAAATTTTTGACGTTTTTTTGTACTTGGTAATTTTAATGCAGAAAAGAGGTATTTTTTTCTTTTAGTAAACATTGATGCATTAATTTGGTTTAATTTGATCATTTTGATGGTAAGAAATACTACTGCGAAGAAAATTTTTCAATATTTTATGTTTTGGATTTTTTATGAATTTTTTAAGACTTTCAAGAAAAAGGGGGGGGGGGGGGGTGGGATAATTGGTGTAAACATTTCACAGTTTGAACTTTTTCTTCAATACCACTTGCTGGAATTCAATGAAACTTGGCATGCATCAAATACTCAAGGTCCCCGACAAATGTGGTCATCTTTGTCAGGATCCATGAACAGGTGGCACCACCACAGACAAAAGTAGGTCACAGAGGGTACCCTCCTTTGACAAACATCTTATTCAGATCGGGTGCATACAGCGACAAACCGACTGCATAGGAATGAGATAGAGGCATTTGGGAAGAAGCGTTGATATTTTTGGTTCCATTCCGAAATCAAATTTTTGACGTTTTTTCATTTTTATTTTGGACTTTGTTATTTTAATGCATTAAAGAGTTATTATTTTCTTTTAGTAAACATTGATGCATTCATTTGGTTTCATTTAATCATTTCTATGGTAAGGAATGCTGGTGTAAAGGAATTTTTTCAATATCTCGATTTTTGAATTTTTTATGAATTTTTTAAGACTTCCAAGAAAAGGGGGTGGGGGGGGGGGACAATTTTTCATATCTTCAACTTGATCTACAGAACAACTTGAAGGATTGTGATAAAACTGGGTAGGATGCAAGTACTCATAGTCCTTTTCAAAGGTTTTGTTTTTTGTGCGGATCATCCAAATTGGTTAACAGATAATGCCACCATGTCTAAAAGTAGGTCTCACAATGGTACATATACCACTTGGTAATTGAAATATGGAGAGTAGCGGTTCAAATCCAGCTGTGGTCAAAAAAATTTTTTTTTTTTTTACACATCTAAATAAGTTTTTAGATGTTTCTCAACACTCAACATATGAAATTAGGAATTTTACGTTTAAGACTTCCAAAAAAAAAAGGGGGGTTGGCCATTTTTCACATTTTCAACTTTTTCTACAAAACTGTTTGAAGGATTTTAATAAATCTTGGTAGAAATAAGTCACTTATGATCCTCTTCAAATTCTGTTGTTTTCGTCCAGACCTCTTTACAGGTGGCGCCACCATAGTCAAAAGTAGGTCACAAAAGAGTTCCCTCGTTTAACAATATTCTTTTTCATACGGGCTGTATACAGAGACAAACAGAATGCATAGAAATGATTTAGAGGGATGAGTGAAGATGTATTGTCATTTTGGTTCCCTTCCAAAATCAAATTTTAGAATTTTTTTTCGACATTTCTTTGGACTTGGTGATTCAATGCAGAAAAAAGTGTCATATTTCCTAGTTAATTGATAATGATGATTTCTTATGGACTATTGTGATCATAATTATGGTAAGGATTGTTACTTTGAAAGAATTTTGTCAATATCTCAATTTTTGGATTTTCTATGAATTTTTTAAGACTTCCAAATGAGGGTGTATAGGAACAATTCAATCACATTTTTCACTTCTGCTGTTATACCACATGAAAGATTTTAATGAAACATGGAATACATGAAGTACTAAAAGTCCTCTATCAATTTGGTAAATTTCATCCAAATTGGTTAACAGATAATGCCACCATGTCTAAAAAGCAGTTCTCACAACAGTACATATACCACTTGGTAATTGAAATATGGAGAGTAGCGGTTCAAATCCAGCTGTGGTCAAAAATTTTTTTTCATTTCTTTACACATCTAAATAAGTTTTTAGATGTTTCTCAACACTCAACATATGAAATTAGGCAATTTTAAGTTAGATCTGGACAATATTTGAAACAATTGTTGTTCATGACCCAGACTTGAAATCAGTCAACAAAAGGCCCCACCTAAAGAAAATGACTAACTTGTTGCCCTGAATGACTTCTTGCAGAGACAAAGGAAATGCTTAATATCAAAATCACCTGAATGGATGTGCAAAAAAGTGTTGTTTTTTATTCTAGCCTGAAATAAAATTTGACATATTTTCCACATCTGTGTTGACTTAGTCACATTAATGCAAAAATAAATGAATTCTTCCTTCATGCATGACTGATCATCTAGGTACTCAGGTGAGCGATATAGGTCCACTTGGGCCTCTTGTTATATTGACATTATTGCTTCAATTGCGATGTCACTATCTAGTTCTTTACGTCAAAATGAAAACCCCAGCAAAAAGTACCATGTCGGGTCTTGGGCCGCTTAAATCATGTAAAATATGAAGATCGTTTATTGTGGAGTGACTCAGCAAACAGGGTTCTCACTAGGGTTCTGAAATGGTGAGTCTTCAGACTCACCACTTTTGAAAATGGTGAGTCCCACCAAAATTTGGTGAGTCCCTATTTAAAAATGAAGAGTTCCGAAGTAAACTTCAATATGTATAGTTTTTTTGTGTCTTGATAGGTGTATGTGTATGTGTATTTTATCTGTCCTTCATGCTAATTATGTGGATTTAATTTCAATAAATTTGATAGTTTCGTTGTTTAAGCATGAAAAGCAGATAATGTTCACATGATGTGTTCAGAAATATGTTCTACAATCAGTAGATCGTCTATTTAACTTCTTTGTGTTTTCACATCTGGCATGTGTCCCGATCTATCCATCTACCAGGTAAATATCGATCGATAAAGTAACTTCTATTACAACTCGGGTAAACCCGACAGGTTTGATCAGCGAAGCATTATCTCCCGCGGTTAATACAAATCAATTAATGCACGGTTTACTCGATGACACGGCAGAATGTCATAAATTTATTAGCCGCGTACAGGGTAACAGGGACGTGTCCCAGGGACTCGTCACTTTCAAATATTGTGCGTCAGGGACGCAAATACGCGCGTTAACAAGATCCCTGAATAAAAGTATAAATTTCTATACAATGCATCAGGCAGATGCCAGTACCATATATGTGGAATAATTGTGGATTGACGCAGTAATCGGTCAGTCGACCTTATAATGAAACCTGACATAAGTGACCTACAAATGTACTCAAGATAATTGATGTATTTGTAAAAGTTGAACATAATCTAATATGGCAGACTTGCAGCCATCTTGAAGTGTGATAACTCTGGATTTCTTTCTTCATTTTCATATAGCAAATTGGACAACTCTTTAAGAACACCTACAGAGAAGTTGGTGTTAAGTAACTCAATATTTTGAAAATATTTGTGAAGCTTGCAAAGCAAAGCAATATGTATTTAATATGTTACAGAATGTTCAAGTGAGCTATTATGAATTGATCATTCTTTGTTGGGCATCTGTTCGTCTGTCTTAAATTTCTCATGCTTCAGACAACTTCCTCAGTACTGCTGAAAGGATTTTTATCATACTGACTAGGGATTAAGTACTCAAGGTCTCCTGTAAGAATTCTTCTGTTTTGGCCAGATGGGATACAGGGTGGATCCAAGGCGGGTTGACGAAGGTATCCTCATTTCAGGCATCTTTTTTTTTAGATCGTCTACATAAGTCATAAAAAACATTACCCCATTCAGTCATCATTCAGTTCCCACTCATTTTCTCTATAAAGGTTTGATGGATTAAATTGATATTGGGTATACAGATGTATCAAAGAAAGATGCAGGTCAAGTTCGAATATAGGGTGGTCCTGTAATTATTCACGGAGTCAATGTCCTTGAAAATTTCTTAAAATTGACAGTTTCCACTCCTTTTCTCTTTGTAGGTTTGATGGATTAAATTAGTAATGGGTACATAGTTGTATCAGGGGGAAATGCAGGTCATTTTCAAATATGAGTGTGGTCTGGTAATTTTTGACACTGTTATTGCCCTTGAAGATAGAAAATCTCTTAAAAATGACAGTTTCCACGCCTTTTCTCGATGAAGGTTTAATGGATTAAATTAATAATGGGTATATATATGTATCAAACAAAAATGTAGGTCAACTTTGAATATAGGTGTGGTTCTGTGATTTTTGACACAGTTATTACCCTTGAACATAGAAGATTTGTTAAAAATGACATTTTCCGCACATATTCTCTTTGAAAATTTGATGGATTTAATTAATTTTGGATATATAGATGTATAAAGGGTAAATGTAGGTCAAGGTCGAATATGGGTGTGGTCTGGTAATTTTTGATGGAGTTATTGCCCTTGAATATAGAAAATCTCTTAAACATGACCGTTTCGGCTCATTCCAATTGGAAATTTACCTATGGTCATTCACACCTTTGTTGAATACACAGTGTATTGTGTAGTTCTTGAATTTACACCAGGATGCGACCAACTGTGGTGGGTGGAAAAATTTCAAAACACCGGGATTGTACTATTTGTTCAATGACTACATGTTGCCATATTGCTTTTAACATATCACTCTGCTACATGTTGTTTCCGTTCTTAAAGATGAGGAAATGTGAAGTGTGCAGATTACCTCAAGGAGAAGAACAGTTTCACATTGGCATGTTGCCATCCAGCATTTTGGGTCAACATGGAGCAGAACTTTTAATAGAAATTGTTGATTCTTATTGTCGTCCAGGTGTATCAGGAATGATTTGCATAGGAACTAAGGTAATGTAAACTTACATTGTTTAACTACTTTGACAAGAGTATTAAAATTGGATTTTATCTTTCTGTATAATTCTTGGGTTTTTTTTTTTTTTTTAAGGCGTCGAGCATTTGCTCGACAGTCTTCTAGCGATCGTAAAAATTTTACCTCTTTACCGCCTTTTTAATTCACGTAACAAAGTAGTACCTTCTTTAAAGTACTTAAAGTAGTAAAAGTTCTTGCAAAACCGACTTTGTTATCCTTGTTATTGAAATTTCATTGCACAGAAATAGGGTTAAGCATATGTCTGCTTAACTTGAATTATCAATATATTGCCCTAAAACACATGTTATTCTGTTGCTTACTGTGTGTTAAAATATTCGTTCGCCGTGGTGACGCAAGCCGATTATGAATTACAATCGCACTTCATGGGAATTTTTCTAAAGATGGGGAAGACCAAGTGACATATTGCTTTATTTGGAGAAATTGTAGTAGAACGCTTGTAACACACGCGATCAAGGCCTAATTTGACATTAAGCGCCAATATGGAAACCGATCACGAGATCTTGGAAATATCGGGGAAGTATAGGTTAGACTTAAACTATACATCCTTGGAAATATGTATAGTAATATAAATAACATAATAATAATATATGTAGATATAAATTTCAGTCTAAAAAAGAACAAATAAAATATTTCATAGAATCCTAAATATAGACTGGCAATACGTATCACAAAGATATCTAGACAGGTGACCACTAATTCATAACGTGGCTGACCTAGGTTCAAGGTACGTGTTATCGTTTTTTTTTTATCTCGTTTTGTTTCATTCATTTAACCTAGAATCAACAAATATCGACAAAATTATTTACATCCTCAAGGCTAAACATCACGAGCCTCTCGTAAATTAATCAGGTACTATATACCTATGCTGTGTATGCTAAGTACTGCAGACGAATTTTAAAGATTATATCTACACGCAGTGTGTACAGCTTCTTATCTGCCCTTACCATCTGTGCTATAAATAACACTTGCTGGACAGGGAATAGCTTCTACAAAATGGCGGTGGTCACTTGTCTCTTCGTGCAGCGATAGCAAGCAAGAGCAGGTAACTCCAGTCTATCAAGCATAACTTTTTAAAAAGTTTTGGTTGCAATCGGAATAGCATTAAATGATCAAGATGTTGGTTACAAAGTCAAATAGCTTTATGTAAATGGGAATTATTTGTGTTTGTGCAGTTGTGAATTTTCCCACTAAAATTTGTAAAGCCACGCCTCATTTTCGGTCGGAATTGCATAGCAATTCCAGATCCTAGTCGTTACAATATGCTGTGGTGAACGTGTGGAACGCAGAAAATACCTCCTCGTGTATAAATAGTGTGTCGATATTTAGAAAAAGCATGATCAGATTTACTTTTAGTACTTCTAATTCATATTGTACGAGTCAATACAAGATAAGTTTGATCAGATGAGAAAATAGATGTGCCATTATTCCAACGATTTAGACGAGTTATATTCATGCGCTGGAGGACATGCAGTCTTTCCGAATACTCGACGGAAAGTCCCGAAAAAGTACGATTGACATTATCGTGTAGCTGTGCCGTAATTTAAGAAGTACACTACTAGTCCGTACTAGTATCTGTTGTATATAATTAATAAAACTTGAGAATATCGCTTCTTTTAATAGCAGTGGAATTCAAAGTACTCTACAATCTTCTCGTCACAACGATAAACAAACGTCTTGGTAGTTGTTGATGTGTAATGCTACTAAAATAGCCAGTTATTTATAGATCTACATGTGTTGACGTGGTTTTCCCCAAATGTACATGTACAGCGGGAGACTGTCCAGATTGCTAATTTCACACTACTGTCAAGATCAAAAGTGATGAGAGAGAATGAGATAACTATAAAGTACGAGACGGAGACGTACAGGGGCGTAAAGGGCGGAGCCGTTGTTTATATGAAAACGAGCACCTGTGCGCAGACCGTTTTTTGTCAATACTGATCCTAAACATTACACGCTTGGTGTGTGATCTCTTGGTGGATCACGACTTTATTACCTTTGATGTACTTGACCATGCAATTCTGACCTTGAGGACTTTCAAGTCCTTTCATTACCTTATTAGGGAAGTACATGTGTATATATCACATGGTCTACCACATATCTGGAAAAGTTCCCACGAGGGCATAAAAACACAGGTGCTCGTTTTCAAAATAGTACGAGACGGAGACGTACAGGGGCGAAGCCGTTGTTTATATGAAAACGAGCACCTGTGATAAAAAATGGCAGTCGAGAAAGTTCTCAAATTGCCTACAAAATTTAATGCGGATGTAAAGGATGATAGCATGGATTAAGACAGAATTTTAGATTGAGTGCATGAAAAATAAATTACGTAGAACTTACATGTAAAGATTTTATTCCAAATCAACGGATGAAGTGCAATTGTAATGCACAATCGGCTTGTGTCATTACGGAGAACGGCATGGCGTTGTAGCCCTTACACGTGCAAATACAATAAACGACCGAATAATAAAAACACTAGTGTGTTTGGATGATATATAGAAGCTGTTGGCCCTCGTGTCAGTGTAAGTAGCGTAGACAAAAACAGTAACCTAGACCATATCTTAAAACAAATTACTGTCCGCGCCACTCAAACTGGAAAATCTGGATTTTCAGTTATTCATCTTCAGAATAATTTCAAAAAAGCAAAACCATTCGATAGATCTTGTTTAGTCGTAACTTTTGGTGTGTGCAATATGTTTGTATGAAGAAGCGTTCATATTTTATAGAAAAAAAACAATTTTAGATAGGGCAATTTCCATGTTAAATTTTGACGTGACGTCGCCAAGTTTCCCATAGACTCAATGTTAAACATCAGCGACGTCACGTCAAAATTAACATATAAAACGCCCTATCTAAAATGATTTTTCCCTATAAAATACGAATGCTTCTACGTAGAAACATAAAACATACACCAAAAGTTACGACTAAACAAGATCTGTCGATTGATATTAATTTTATAAAACTATTTTAAAGATAAATACGTGAAAATCCAGATTTTTTGGTTTACAAAGTGAGTGGCGCGGACAGTAAGCATATGGCTTCCATATTTTACAGGTAATAGTAACAACTTCTCCATTTCTATCTTTGTAAAAAAAATGGCAATGGTGTTCGATTGATTTCACATGTACATTTTTTGTGAAAAGATATTTTACATATTTCTGCAAGAATGACGTAAAGAACAATAAAATGTTATGATGATATATGATATATGGCTGTTGGTCCTTAAGCTTTTAGTTTTATTCAGTTCCAAACGTTATCGGAATTCAACAAAAAAGATGAACAGGACTGGTCAATTTCTACTACTTTTGACAGCTTTAAATCAAATTTAGCTTGACGCCTTCGTGGCTCTTCAAGCCTTTGATTTCCTGTTTGCTTATGACGTCGTGATAAGATTAAGCGTGAAATAGGTCATGTAGCTTGTGAAGCCTCTCCCCCCTCCCCCCCTTGTGGTTTTCAGGCAGATCATTTCAAACCTTGTACAAGGATAAGTTTGTGATTGTGGGAGATTACATAAATCCTCTTGTCTTAGATTTGTCTCTTATGCTTGCAGTAGTCCATTAGCTTCATTCATGGAACCTTGCTTTCATCAAAGGTTTCTATGTAACAATTAGAACAATACACTCTTTTCTATATGCATTGTACCTAAATTTAGGTACTTTTCAAAGTTCCTCACTTACTGACCCCAGGGGAAAATCTGCTGTGGATGAGGTGCTTGTCCTGTGATTGAAAGGTTCTGGGTTCGACTCCTGCTGTGGGCCCAAAGGTGTCCCGTCTTTCAGTTGAGACAATAGAATTGAGGTCTAGTGTCTCCGTAGGTATGACACGTAAAAGATCCCTCACTGCTTTGGGTGGGTATAAATAAAGGTATAAATTTCTATGCAGTATATCGCCCAGATGCCATCACCAAACACACGAAATAATTGTGGGGCAACATAAATCAATAATCAATAAATCAATCTATCCATTGAAAAAATGAGTGAATTTGCATGGACATTGCTTCTGTTGCCTACATTTATAGCTTTATTTAGTTAATTATGCTTTTATTTTTCAGATTATTTTTACCTATTTAGAAACCAATTTGGATGACATTTGCACACCAGTTTCACAAGAAGAGGAAGAAGTTGTCGGTGCCAAACCTACTATATTATACACAAGACCGTATGATTTCATGGATGTTCATGACCGTAATGAAATTTTAGACTTTCTTTTCTGGCTTGGATATGTGCAATCATCAGAGTACCAGTTTTTGTAAATATATATAATGATAATGAGGTTTTAGGGTGAGTATAGACCTTTTTCAAATTTCAGATGATGTAAGGGACCCAACACCAGATAAAATAATGTTTTGCCAAAGTTGTCATAATGACGTTTATGCTTGGATTGTGACGATATAGTACTTTATTTTTTGTGATATAAGGTAAATCCGAGTGGTAAAACTTTATGTCTAGTATTGCCCCTAACATCATGTAAAGTTGGAATAAAAGTTCCATTGCATAATCACTATATATACTAGTCTTCGAAATAGACCACAAGCCCGATGTCAGAGACCTGTAAAATTGGGATCGGGCATGTGAAAAAATTGAGATCCAATGCCCGCTGGGCTTGTAAACATTTCTTCATTATCTGGAAATTATTGTAGTAGGTTTTTTTTTTCTTAAACAAGGGGCTGATCCTATCTGAAAATCTATTAAAAGACCACCACTATCAGTTGAGGAAATGAAAAGGGCAAAAAAAAAAAAGGTTTAAAATTACATGACAGAAAAAAATTTCAGCAACATTAGTACGATGGTAGACTCTGTTTTGTTCAAAATGTATTGCAAGTGAAGATAAATGAGACAGAAATCCAAAGAGGCCTTGAATTGTTGTGCAGTTTCTTTTTTGACGAATAACATTTATCGAAAAACTTAAGACTTTTGAAAATCTGTTTGGGCTTCTTAATATTTTATGTTACCTGCCTTTCATTTCATGTGTTTTATCTCACCTATTTGTAAAGCTCCTTTGAGTTTCCTGTTTACCTTTTTTCCATCCATCTATCTGTAAGCTTTTAACATTTGTTACTTCTTTTGAACCGCTTGAAAGATTTTAGTGAAATTTGATATACATCAAGTCATTTACTGCCATAGGTCTTCTACCAAATTTGTTCATTTCATCCATCTGTTGACAAGTGGCGCCACCATGGCTGAAAATAAGTCTCAGAGAGTATCTTTTTTTGAAGAACCACTGTAGAAGGATGTATATTTCAACTTTGGTCATGTCGTTGAAATCGGATGGATTATTTTTGACATCTTTTTGGACTTTAACATTTTTGTGTTGCCTGCGAAGCACATTGGCACATAGGGATCACTTTGTCCAGCGTCCATCTGTATGGTTGGTTGGTTAATTGGTGTTTTACGTCGCTTTCAACAATATTTCAGTTATATCGCGAGATGGAAGCAGGAGGTAACCAACCTCTTAAACATAGTTGCGCAAACCCGGGAAACGAACCCGGATCGTCGGCACCGCAAGCCAAGCGCTTAACCCATACACCAAGCCTGCCCCTCATCTGTATGGTAGTCGCACTTTCACATTATTGGCTATATCTTTGTTATTTAATATGGTATGTTGACAAAACTTGCAAGGATTAACAAATAAACACCGAAATTTTTGACCTTATGACCTTGAACTTTGAGTTTGGCCTTCATTTAAATAAATTTAGCCTTGGCCACATCTTGAATTGCAAATGATAGAGCTTTGATATTTCATATGTATATTTCTTAAAACAAGGCCTTTTTGTTGACATGAGAATTTTTGATGCTTTAAACTTGATCTACTTTTTAAAAATGATCATTGGCCATTATTTTCAAATGACAAGTGATAGGGCTTTCATATTTCACACATGTATTCCTTATGATAGTACCTGTCTGTCAACACAAATCCTACTTTTGAAAGAATTTAACCTTGGTCTAATTGTTGAATAGCAAGTGATATGGCTTTGATATTTCATGTGTATATTCCTTATGACAAGGACTTGTGACCTTGACCTTTGACCTTAACTTCAAAGTTTGATCTACTTTTAGTATTTACTGATGATTTAGTTATTGTTAAGGTATTTATGTCAAGTTTTGTCTATGCTTGTAATGTCAATTGAAAAAATGAAGCCATTTCAAAAGAAACCAAGGTCAATGACCTTCGGACCTTTATCATGACCTCTTTGCTAAGAATAGTTGTTTTTGACTTTGTTGCAGTTGTACAAAAAGCCCCACAGGCATAACGTGTTCATTTGAACAACCATTCTAGACTTGCAAATTAGCATGTTTTTATCAATATTTTCCCAATTATTGACTTTTGATGCACTGAAATGCTTATTTTAGCCAGTATATAGTAAAGGAATGTCTTTTTAAAAGAATTTGGACAAAATTTTAATTTCAGGATTTTTCATGAAATTTTTGAATATTTCAAAATTTTTGCTCTGGAAGGACTCGAAGGATTTTTATTAAAACTTGGTATACATAAAGTACTATAGGTCCTCTACCAAATTGTTCATATCACCCAAATCCTTTTAAACGTGGTGCCACCATGTATTGAAAATAGGTCTCACTTTGTACCTCTTTTTGAAAGTCTTTTTCACCAGTACCACTACATAGATAATGAAACTAATGGCATCTGAGTGATCTGAAAGGATGTATGTTTCAAGTTCAAGTTCATTTTGTTAAAATATTTTGGGTTTGTTTTGGTTTCTTTTTGTTTTGTTTTGTTATGTTTTGGGGTTTTTTTTGGGGGGGGGTTTCCTTTGATCTTTCCAGACTGTAACATTTTCACGCAAAATAGCATGGTTTTCATCAATATTTTCTCTATGGTTGATTTTGATACACTAAAATGGCCAATTATCTTGGAATCAACTGAAGTCTTCACACTCATACCAGCTAATTGTTTGTTCCTTGTGTAAAGAGAAGTTCATTGAGGACCCTAGAGTCATGTCTGACTCAGCCCTTTTATAAATGGTCTAATATCTGTAAAAATATCAAGATCCCCACTCTAAATTAAACACGAAATTTACATTTTTCATTCTCTTCAAGGAAATTTATTGATATTGAAATAAATTATAGATATCTTTCCGATTGTCTCTTTGGACATATAGATACTGTGGTGAGCGATATAGTCTGTGTTGATCAAGTGAATTATTTAGCATTTAGCTCTGTGTGAACATCCAATATGTTGTTGAAAATTTATATTCATAATATTTAATTGTTTGATAGCTACATGTATGATGTTATATTGGTTATGTTAATGTTACAACCAATATGTTAAGAATTTTGATTTGCCATACTTTTATCATGTGATAACTGTGATGTCATATTGGTTATGTTACAACTATTGTATTGTAAATGCACTATGTAGTCATCTCTGGTGTTGCATTAGTTGATGTGAAATAAAAAAAATCGAAATAGATTTAGTTTTTATTTTGAATGTTAATAAAAGTGCTGAAATTATGTTAGCTTCATTTAAATTTATTCATCTATTTACATACCAGTTATAAGTTCACGGGGACGAAAGTCTGAAAAACTTAAGTCATACCCCTTGCAATGGTAGTGGTCATGTCATCATGTCATGGCATTGACAAAACTATATTTAAGCTATATTTTTAGAATATTGACAGATAGGGCTTTCAGTTTTGGCTGTATTGCAAAGCAGTTCTGGTCTACAGTAAAGATGAGCAATGTCTGTCTGTCTATCTGTCTGTCACTATCAACATTTTGATTAAAGTTTCTGGTTGAAGCAAAATCTCAGCAACTAAGAGAAGTATAAACATAACACTTCACACTTGGGTTCCTTTAACCAGAGCTTTCAAATTATGCCATGACTTGACTTTGTGACTTTGACCTTGGGCCTCTTGTTCACACATAGATTCCTCAGGATCAGAGTTTCATTCAGCACAATGGCTTTTGGCCTATTGATTTTGACTGACCTACTT